>WEIT01017150.1:0-12028 GCA_013389985.1 Dryoscopus gambensis | reverse complement strand
TTAATAACTTCAAGAACACGGTCTCAATAGAAATTTAGATTCATTATTAATTATTGTGAGACTATAGTTTCATCTTTGGGCCTTCCTGTATTTCCAGTGTTTTTCAATTATTAATCATTTAAGTTTCTCAAATGATTTTCAGAGTAATGCTAATTTTGCAACCCAAAAGGCAGATAAATTTATTTCCATAGGCCTCGCTTTCATCAAACGTTCAATTTACAGTAAAGATGGTAGGGACAACACTGTACTGTAATCCTAAGTTATGGGCTGTGGAGTAATAGGGATAAAACAGTTGCTCTTTTAGTCAAAAAAATATACTGAAGAAATGGTTAGAAGTAAAGTGTGTCTCTAGTGAGAACACTGTACTAGTTCCAGAAATGCCAGTGATGTATTCAGAAGTGGATGTCTGCTACAGGATCTTTAAAATGTTATTCAAGTGAAAAGAAGTTACAGGAGTTGATGTTTCATGGGATGCTGTCTTCTTAAGATAATAAAAATAGTGATTAATATGAGCAAATAATATTTTAGATTTCTTTTTTATTTTATTTTTTGTGCAGTCATGGAAAATACATGTGGAATAGGTAGACACAGGCTAAATGGCTTCAAATGGAAAGGTATAAAAAAGAATTTGACACATAATTTTAAACAGGAAAGTTTTGACATATGAAGTACGCACAGTAGCAAACAGAATTAACAGTTTGGGATAGCAAATTTACTACTTAAAGACTTGACTCTTAAGGAGTTTTGTGATCCCTATGAGCAAAAAGGTATCCCACTTCAAAAAGAAAAAAATGCAAAACCTTTTGTCATAGTTACAAGTAGTTAAATCAACATCACCAGAAGGACTGTTGCATTATACAACTGGTCTGCAAAATACAAGAAAAACTAAACTTAGATGTGGAAATCCATTCCCAGTTCATGTTTTTCTTGTCAGCATAAAGTTTAAGCTCTCAAAACAGGCTTGGTTTTTGTTTGCTTGTTTGGTTGGTTGATTTCATTTTTCTTTTTTCTTTTTTCTTTTCCAGATACTCAGAATATAGAATTCAATTTACTCAGTAGCAGCTACTTGGTATTGCGACCCAAGAAACACAAGCATTGAACAAGTAATTCAGTAATTTTCCATCATACCTTTTAAGCCAAATTAAACTAGGGGTTTTCTAAGAACTTTGATACCACAGTTCAGAAATCAGCAATTAATAAGTTTATATATTCATAAACCAATACATATAATAAAATTATTGTTCTCAGATTTGTCCCTGAAAAAAAAATTAATTAATTTAAAATAAAATATATGGGTGTTAAGAGCACTTATTTGCTATAATTAAGTAGAAGAAACATGGCAGTTATTTATATGGATTAAACCCCCCTTAAAATATAAAATTACAATGGACTCTTTGTATCCAACATGTTCAATACTGTTTTTATCGAACAGACATTTATGCAATGTCAAGTAGTGTTATTAAGACATAAGGGCTGCTAGTTTCTCTTATTTAGTCATTGATAATTTATCAAATCTGTAAATTTTTTGTGTGTTTGGTGATCAGGATTCAAGTGATAACTTAACCCTCTAAAAGGTATAGCCAAAATATCTTGTTAACCACAAGATCTCATTATGCAGTAAGGAAAAATGAGCATACGCAACAAAAATGAGATGGTTAAGGTAGATGAGATTAATTAATCTGTACAGGGTTCTATTGTTTCCATTAGTCCAGACAGTACTGAAGAGCTATATATTAAGAGTAGCTATCTAGCCTGGAATTTTCCTTGAAATTTATCTAAGTGCTAACATTTTTAATATATCCCATTATATTATAGTATTCCATAAAGCACGTTTAAATTTACTGAAAAGTGGACTATGACCTTTCATGAAAATTTTATAGATAAATCCAATTTTAAATACACAAATTTTTAAATTAATCAATGCCTTATTTATTTTACACAAGTTGTATTTTCTGTTCACTGAAATCCAAGACTTTTATTTTTTATTCCCTTAATTCCTTGTGAATACAATTAGAATTATACAAGTAGTTCTCATTTTTTAAATGAAGCTTTTTCTTTCTTTTAAAAATATTAATTTGCAGGTTTTTGTCCCTGATATTAAAGTCTGTAAAGATGCTACTAAGGATGTAGAGTGAACTTGGTAATGAACAATTTTCTTTGACAGTACTTGAATTTTACACTTAAATTAATTATCAAATTCCATACATTAAAATTGCAAATTTAAGTAGATATATTCTGACCTGGAAGAAATAACATGATAGCAAACTTCCAAGGAATATTTTTGAAGTTCTGTACTTACACATACAACACTGTTCTGGTATCACCAACTTTCCCAGCATCTCCAACAGTTAGAGTATCATAGCCTCTTTCCAGTTCAAACTCTTCAAAAGCAAGCTTTATGACCTATTAAAATTAAATAACTCAGTTACTTCAAAACATTCCCACATGTTATCTAACCTGCTCCATTCTTGAATTATTTGCCTACCATAAATCAACTCATGATGCAAAAATTATTTCAGTTAGTCTTCTTTTATTTTTGAAAGATACCGAGAAAGGGCACAAGTGTAGAAACTTCTGTGTTTTCTAATACTTAGGGGCAAGTCACTGCCATAATGCTTTAGAGGTATCATATACTAAAGATGCCAGTCACCACTAACTGATGATAATTGTTCATTGAAGTGAGAAATCTTTTTTCTTTTTTAAAACTGTACTGGCTATATAAAAATTGTATAGCTAGTATTGGAAGTATATTAAAACATTCTCATCTGTTGAATTTTAAATGACAAGGTAGTACATATGAACTACCAATTCACAAAAAGATGGAAAAAGCTGGTGAACAGAAATTCAAAAGCACAAATTTCCTTCCATAAATTACTAACATTAAGCAGTGATTTCACACAATATCTAGTCATGAATTGCCAAGAAAATGATAAATTTATCTCTCTGAATTCTTTGAAAAGGTATTTACAAAGCTGCAATTTTATAAGATAAAATAAAGTATGAAAATGGACTTAGTTTTGTATAAAAGAAAACTTCTAAACCAAGCAATTTTAGAGTTCAGTATTGGTGAGTAGTTGCAGCTGATATATATGTATACATATATCAGTACATTGTAACTTTTTGTAATTTGATACAAAGGTTTCTGCAAACAACTTGACATGAAAGGGCAGATAGTCAGTGATTTGCCACAAAAGTTTTCATTTTATCTTTATACTAACTTTTGTATATATTCCTGGGTACACCTTCAGACAACATAAGCCATTGCACGTAATGCAGTTAATTTTTCTTCTGTTTTGTGGATAAAAACACTTGGGGCAGATTTGAGCTTTCAGAGCAAGCCTAATTATGCTGCTTTTTTGGCAGCAACACATGAAAAAAGTATGTTTTCCATCCACTTAAGTTTACTGCATTGTGATCATCAAGGCAGAATTTATCTCACTCAAATTTTAGCCTTGTAAAAAAGCAGCATCCAAGCTAAGTTACTTGTTTAATTTTTCTTAGTATTAAAAAAGAAAGCCAGCCCATCTCATTTCTGTGTTGGAATTGGAAAAGCCTAGTACAATGAACTTTAGAGAGGATCTTACACTACTTGAATAGGTGATCCTTACATTGTATTATGTTGCTTCTGTTTGTAACCCAAAGAAAAGCCTAGAGGCAGATAAAATCCACAGCCTTTCCCTCATCCACTAGGTGGTCACCTAAAAGGAGATCAGGTTGGATCTGCCTGTCCTAAAGTCCTGGTGGCTGGGTCTCATGCCTTGGTTGTCCATTGTTTCAAAAATCATAAGAATTTTGGGCAATATGCTGCAGATAAAAGAATATACATTTTCATCTGCTCCTGATGTACCTTCTAGTATTCCTGGATCTTATCAGTGGTTAACATGCAAAATTTCATTATTAAATCAAGACTAATAAAGCTAAAATGAAGTAAAAAAATATGTAGAAGCACAAAAGGAGAGCTGTTCCTGGGAAGAAAAGTAACCATAAGACTTTTAATGCAACTATTATTTCATATGGAGGAGAAAGTCTGATAGAATATTTTGTGAAAGTATATGGCAATGTATTATTTTAAAAATACATTTGGTTAGACTCCAAATAATACATTTGGTTAGAATCACAAATTCTTTTGCCCTACAATGTAAAAACAAATATGAAAACTCACCTCTTTAATAATAAAATAATTGAGGAAAAAAAAAGTAATTGGATATAAACCATAAATGAAAGTTTTAAGCTTCTGGCTAAGCATATAGGAAATGTTACAAGAAACATTCCTTTATGGGAGATACATTGTGAAGATACATTACACACTATTAAACAAAACCTTGTTCCTTTGTTTCCATGATAATTGCTATTCTATGCTAACACATAAAATATTTTGCAAAGACCTTCAAAGGGTTGAGAGTTAATAGGTCTAACTTAAATTCCTTCAACCTCACTCGTAAAAACTAAATTTTACCATGTAAACAGTAAGCACCCAGTCTAACCACTGCTCTTTTCACAGTCAGTGGACAGAAAATGGCACTCTTCTGTCATAAAATCTCCTGAGTTGGAAAGAACCCACAGGAATCATTAAGTCCAGTTCCTGGCCCTGCACAAGACAGCCCCAAGAGTCATACCATGTGCCTGATACCATTGTACAAATTCTTCTTGAACTCTGTCAGACTTGGTGCCATGACCACTTCCCTGGGGAGCCTGTTCCAGTGCCCAAACCACCCTCTGGGTGAAAAACCTTTTCTTGATATCTAACCTAAACCTCCCCTGACACAACTTCAGGCCATTCCCTCAGGTCCTGTCACTGGTTACCACAGAGAAGAGATCAGGGTCTGCCCCTCCTCTTCTCCTCACGAGGAGGTTGTAACTGCGATGAGGTCTTCCCTCAGCCTCCTCTTCTCCAGGTTGAACAGACCAAGTGACCTCAGCTGCTCCTCATTTGCCTTCCCTTCGAGGCCCTTCACCATCTATGTTGCCCTGCTTTGGACACTCTCTAATAGTTTAATGTCCTTTTTATATTGTAGCGACCAAAACTGCCCCCAGAACTCGATGTGAGGGTGCCCCAGTGCAGAGTAGAGCAGGACAATCCCCTCCCTTGCCCAGCTGGAGATGCTGTGCCTGATGCCCCCCAGGACATGGTTGGCTTCTGGCTGCCAGGGCACTGCTCACTCATATTCAACTTGCCATTGACTAGGACCCCCAGGTCCCTTTCCACAGCTCTGTTCCCAGTTTCTCATCTATACGTACAATCAGGATTGCTCCAACCCAGGCATAGAATCCAGCAATTGCAGTTCCTATGGTAAGCTGAACTTCCTATGGTTGGTGATTGCTCAATCCTCAAATTTGTTGAGGTCTCTCTGTAGGGTGTCTGTACCTTTGAGGAAGTCGTCTGCTCCTTCCAGTTCTGTATCATCTGCAAACCTGCTCAATATCCCTTCCAGTCCTGCATCCAAGTCATTTATGACAATGTGGGAGAGAACCGGGCTAAGAACGGAGACCCCACTACTGACAGGTCCCCAGTCTGATGTCACCCCAGTCACTGTCACCCTTTGTGCCTGACCCATGAGCCAGCTGCTCACCCATCATGTGATGTGTTTAATCCGCTGTGTGCTGGACATTTTGTCCAGAAGAATCCTGTGACAGACAGTATCCAAAGCTTTGCTGAAATCCAAAAAGATCACATCAACTGGCTTCCCTTGATCCACTAGATGAGTTACCCTATCGTAAAAGGAAATTAAGTATGTCAAGCAGGACTTTCCCCTCATTAAGAACTGTTGGCTGTGATCAATGACTGCATTGTCCTTCAGGTGTTTTTCAATAATTCCCAGAATAATCTTCTTCAAAATTTTACCAAGCACTGAAGTGAGACTGGCACAAGTCATATTACCTGTCTTAAGGTGGAGCAAACTTCCATTCAGAATTACTGTTTCTAATGAATATATGGGAGTTTTGATGACTATAGGAGACTAATATTTACACATATATATTTGGTTAAAATTAGTTTTTCTGTAGATAAAGCTTTGAATCATCAGAAGAATTTTTTAGATTTTTCAGATGGCAGGGGTTTGTTTGTTGGCTTATTTTTGAGGAAGAATGCAAGACAGTTTTGTATGGATATAGATATGAATACAGCATGGGAAAAACTTATGAGGATTTAATAATATTCCAATATACCACAATATACCACATATTTGGTTAAACAATATTGATTTATATACCGAGGGAGGTAAAAAGCAGCTCTGAGGTGCTTATCCAGATTCAATTTTGTTTTGCAATTAAAAATTCCAGTAGTACTAATTCGATCATCACCATTTACATATGCTTAATATGAACTGATTAAATGAAGAAAAGAATTAATTTTCATTTAGAAAAACTGGAAACACAAAAATTGCTTCCAAACATATTATATTTATTTCTGGATGATTGGAGTTACATTTTTCTTACAGAAGAATGCTCCTATTTGCTTTCTGAAAGGTATGAAACAAAATTCCCTTATAAGCAATTCTGAATGATTACTTCTTATTAGATAAATAGACTGTGAAAACAAGAAAAAGTTTAAAAATATGAGACACCTAACAAGGTACCTATGTGAAAGCTCTGCTAGTGAATTTCTTGTCATAATTATTCATTTGAAACATTTTCCTTTATCCTAGATACTCCTACACTTTATATTTCTGCTAGCATAATTACCATTGCAAACAATGGATAAAGTTAGTGTTGTGGTGACCCAGCCCATTGGGGGCTGTGGCAGGGGGTCTTCCCCCAGGCTTGAGAGGCAGGCTTCTCCTAAGGACATTATGTACCCCAGTTCTGTTCCTTTGATTGAGCCGTTGCTTCTCCCTGCCCCCTTTTATTCCTTACATGTATGTTTTTCCTTCCCTGCTTCCCCGTCGGCCCTCGTACCTTAGTCCCTCCCTCACAGTATTCCTATTGGTCCCCTTGCCCTAACCCCGTCTCTGAACCGCCCCTGCACCCCAGCACCCTCGATCCTGACGCTCTGCCCACCCTGCAAACCTCCTATATAAAGCCCAAACCCTTCCTCCATCTTGTTCTTGGCTCCTAACCTCCCCCGCGATGAGGCTGAAATAAATCCTCTTGTGTGTCACCATGCCAGAACCCTTCCTGACTCTTTCATCATCCGCCNGGCTCTGCCAGAGCGGCTCCAGCCCCTGTGGAGATGTATTTGGAGGGTCGCGGCACCCCTCATCTACCACGCCACAACAAGTCAGCACTAGAGTTGTAGGAAATGCCTGTATGGACATTCTGCCTGGAAGAAGCAACAGGGCACATGGCAATGCTACATCTCTAAAACATCTACGAATAAGACCTATTTTATTATTACTTATATATCTTATAAATATATGGTTTAAGTGGAGTAAATAGAAAGTAAAATTAAGAGCAGTGAATTTTGTTTTAAGATGCAGGAAGCAATGAGAAATCCACATAAGATATCTGTTATGTTTACAAGCAGATCAAGCAAACAACTTCAAAACAGCATAAATGTACTAGTAGAAATGTGTCTTATCCCCTGCCCCCTGCAAAAAAAACCCCAAACCAACCCAACCTAAACCGAACAAAAAAAACAAACCAAACCAAACCAAACCAAAACAAAACCCACAACAAAAACAAAAAACCCACAACAAACAAACAAAACCCCCCCAAGCAACCCAGGGCCTGCTTGAAGGAACATCTCATAAAGATAAGAAAATGCAGTGAGAATTAGTTGCCTGAGTAAAACTACGGTATCATACATTAAGATCAGGGAAGTAGTCCTGAGCATCCATGATTAGAAATTTTAAAATAATAAATAGAAAATATGTTCATTTTAAAGGCTTTTTATGAAAGCTGTTTGCAGTTATTCCATTTCATTGACATATGAACTTGAAATGTAACAGTATTTTCCTACTTTGCATCTTCTCCCTGCTGCTACGTAAAAATTGAAAGTAACACGAGCATTCAAAATTTTTTGACTCTGTCGTTTCTCTAATGGACATCTCATGCTTAAAGGGATTTGAAAGTGAAAGAAAGACACAAACATTGAAATACTGCTATAGTCTTTCCGATTCCTACATATATTTTTTAAACTTTTAGAAGAATGGAGCCAGATTCCTAAAGTAGAGCTTTAAACCAAGGTTTGGAGCACCTATTTCACTTAAAGAACAGCATAATATAAAAGCAATGGCAAAAGATGTTACCAGTATTAAAGAACACATAGAAGAATCCAGTATTCCTTAAAACTTTCCAAATTCTGCTCTTTCCCTAGCGCACCCCTCCTATAGTGATATCTCCTGAAGTTTTAAGAGCCACTGTTATTGTGGCCAAAATCCAGAGGAAGAGGAAAAACAAAAAATTGACTACAAATAGTAATAAAACTAGGTAACTCTAATGCACAAATTTTATGGGTGATTAATTGCAAAAGATGGCATAACTTTTTTTTTCATATTCCTTTAAAAATCAAGTTATTTATTTTTCCTCAAGGCCCTTAAAAAAGGTAAACCATTTATCCCAGCAGTATTATTCATAATTTGGCATAGGTACAGCTGCAATTAACAAGATGCAAAATGAATAACCCATAACTACTGGGTTGAAATAGGCTCCAACCAGACAAAATAAACTTTATGCCAAATACAAGGGCATGTCCTGTAAAATTTTAATTCCTCCAGTTTTTGTTGAATGACTGCAAATTTATTGAAAACTTGGATTATGCTGTTCATTATTTTAAAGAAATGTTGAAGACTTTTGGTACTACCATTACCCAACAATTGCAGTTACTTAAAAAGCAATTATAAAAAGAAATTTTCTTATTTTTCAATATTGACATTATAATTTACGTTTCTCATTTTCAGGAATTTATTTTCCTTTTAGCCCCCACTAATAACTTGAAAATTAATCTAATAACCACACCTGGTAGAAATTAAAGAAAGATAAGAAAGAAATAACGGTAGTAACATAGTAATATATCATATACTAGTAATAACCTAAAATCAAAAGTGCTGATGGCTGTGTCAAAAAAAAGGAGAAAAAATAGTAAAATCACCAAAAAAACCCCAAAACACCTCCCCCCCCCCAAAAAAAAAACCCCGAACAAACCAAAAAAACCCCCAACAGTTTGTTTTGTCATGACAATCACCAGGTGACTGCCCCATGCCTGGAACATTTCTCAGGTAAGTAAACACAGATTGTCTTTTTCCCCACCACTTTTCTTTCTTTGGATTGCCAGTGAAAATATAGATAACTTCAAAGGTACTTGCCATATCCAACATAGTCCTTCCTCAGCAAGTTAATTAAGGTCAAATAATCTGAGATCTTTAGAAGAAAACAATAAGAACAATCTTAAGACAAATCAGTTCATTTTGTTTGTGTAATAAAAGTTAAGAAGTGATTTGACACTAATCTTAGACTACTCCAATAAGGAAGAACTTTCTGATGATGTATATAGATAAAAAGAATTGGCATACAGTGGCTGGAAGATAGAACTATAAAAATTAGAGAATTAATTGCAAAAAGGAGAGGAATAAAATTCTTGATACTATGAAGTGCCATTTTTAGTGGTAGCTGTTGATTATGTAAAATAGATCTATAACTAATGATGTACTTAAGAATTTAAATACATCTACAGTAAAGGAATGAGCACATTATTAAGTACAGTTTTGTTTCTTCTGTAGAGGAAGACATAAAAAACAATCCCATAATGATGATTTCAGAGTTAACAAAGCTGTCACAATCTGTTACTCAGTCAGAGAAGCAGCTTGTTGCCAAGTTAGATTTTAATCTTCAGCTATAGTGCCTAAACATCATGTCGAATTTCACTTTACCATCTTAAGCATTGAAACATTTTCCTTCTCTTTTCGGTTTATTTGATATATATACAAATATGTTGCCATTTCTAAGTACACAGAATAGTATGCAGCATTAAAATTTAAATTTTAATTCAAATACCAAAGCCCAATGAATGTTTCACATTTATGTGAGCCATATTTTTAATGAATTGTCAATCAACTTGATTTAGGTTTAAAAGATAAAATTAAAACAATAAAAAGCAGAATTACAAGAGGAGATAATTATTCATATGTTCACACTAAAAGTTTGGAATTTATCACTTTGGGACAATTTTAGAAAACTCTCAGATATAGTAGGATGATCTAGTTCTCATTTTCTGCCAAAGGAAAATGCCAAATATATGGCTTTCAGTTTTGCTCCTGCTGCTTCTCCAACTGTCAGTTGGAAACACATATGGAAGCTTTAAAGAAACACTATGCCATTTTTTTTAACCGAACAATAGAAAAGAAGGCAAAACCCCATGCATCTATGTACTTGCCATTCATGAAAAATAATTCGGATTGTGCTTATTGTATCTTTGGAAATCTTTTTCAAAACATTTTAAAGAAATACTTTTAGATTTGTTGTTCAAAACAAGGTCTGAAAATATTGTTCTTTAAATTTGAAAATTAAAAGCTCCAGCTAGTATATGTTAAAAGCAAATTACACATAAACTAAGAACACATGAATTACCAGATAAGAACTTTGACTTACATAAAGCTGAGAGTATCACTTATTAAATGAGCACATCAATTTTTTTTTTTGCCTCAGAAATTTAAGCAAGAGAAACATACTTCATTTACCCCATTTGCTTGCTGTCTTACTTCCTAAAGTCTTTGTAGACTAGGTTAATTTTATTAATTAATTGAAAGTGCATATGAAGCTTGATAGAGCACATGAAATAAAGGTCTACATGAAGAAGTGTTTAAATATAAAAGATGCACATCCATCTATACACAAACTATTCTCTAAACAGAGCCCAGTGTGGGAAACTGAAGTTTTAAATCTCAGCTCTACTATTATTGTGTAGTCCTTAAAGCAATTAATTTCAAGTCCTTGAAAATTACTTATTTAACAGCATAATTCCTCAGGAGTTTTCTGACATTTTAATTCTTCCTACTTAAACTTCATGTAAAACATGAACCAAATATGGCAAATACTGGAATGTCAGAAAACTTAAAAAAAAAAAAACTAATGCATTCTATGTGTCCCAACTCAAACACCATTATACAATATTCACTGAGGGAATTCAAACACCTTTGTAATGACATGTGGCCCAGTGGACTATCCAGGAGATAAAAGTAACAAAATAACAAAGTAGATTTTTCATTCGTGATCTTAAACAAAAAATTAACTACAGGAAATCCATACAAACTAAGTAGTTCTAAGTCAAATTTTTTTTTTTAGTTGAACATGTTGGGTAAATCCTTTATTTAATACATTCTAACACTATGAAATTTATTTTAAAGATAATTTCCTGCAGTACTAACCGTCTGTCAACACTAGTATAAAGGTCCATAAACACCTATTTTCTCTGAGAAGTAGTGTACTTGAGCTTGTTGGTTTCTTGTTATTATGGCATAATAGTTCCAAGAGCACAAACCATTTCATTTAGAAGGATGACAGATCTTGCCATCACACTGTATGGTGCAAAAAGGCAATTGAAGTGAATACTGGAAAGTCTCCAGAGATAAAAGGAAATGCCAAAATATTTATAGAAGGAAATGCCTCAGAAAACTACAGTGTGACAGTTAAATTAATTTTCTAGAAATGTGCACAGTCTTAGAGTTCAACTACTGTTTAATGTTATTTAATAGACACAGAAAAGGTCTGAGCAATACTGAGCCAAGTTGGAAAGTCTGACAAAACAGGTATGTTACTGTGCTAACAGAAGGTTGTATTTATGGAAATGACTTTTAAGAGGAAAACAAAGCAGTGTGTCAGCATATAATGTTTCTTTCTTTGGGTTAAGTTCAGACGTCCATACTCAGATATTTTCTGTCATATGTCTTTGCATCTTGTCTGACTTCTAACTGCTTCTCTAGAAGGATATGGATTTTCCTGTCATACACGTTAGCCTTGCTTGCAACATCTTGAATACCTGAGCATCTCATACAGTAACAGATACTTGAGGATGGACAAACAAATTGTATCTTTGGTGTATTGAAGTGTTTGATGTACTAAGAAAAAACGTGCTTCATATAGAAAAACTCTTAAT
>WEIT01017145.1:1138-25921 GCA_013389985.1 Dryoscopus gambensis | reverse complement strand
ACTTGTCCTATCATCTGGGATCATTAAAGAGGGTGTTCAGCAGTACTGGCCCCAGTACTGACCGTAAGAGTACATCATTAGTGACTGGCCCCCAGCTGGATTTTGTGCCACTGATTGTAATCTCTTGAGCCTGGCATTTCAGCCTGTTTTCAATCTCCACTATCTACTTGTCTAGTTGGCAGTTGGTTAATGAGGATGCAGCCAGTGATGAAAGCCTGTCTGAAGTTAAGACGATTAACATCCTCTGCTCTCTCCTCATCCACCAAGCCAGTCATTTCATCACAGAAGGCTANCCTTCCTGGGAACTGAGATAAGACTGACTGGCCTGTAGTTCCCCACATCCTCCCTCTTCTCCTTGAAGCAAGACATGGCATCTGCATTGAATTTATAGTCTTCCTCTGATCACTGTGACCTTTCAAAGATACTTGAGACTGGCCTTGCAGTGACATCTGCCAGCTCCCTGAGCACTCATGGATGCAGCCCACTGGGTCCCATGGACTTGTTAGTGTCCAGTTTGTTTAAATGTTTTGATCTTGTCTATTGAGGGTAAGCCTCCATTGCTCCAGATACTCCCACTGGTCTCAGAGGCCTGGAATTTTTGAGAACAAATCCTACTAATAGAGACAGGTGAAGAAGGCATTGAATATCTCTGACTTGTCCACATCCTGTGTTACCACAACACCATGCAGCAGCAGGCCCACATTTTCTCTAGTCTCCCTTTTTCTGCCAAGACACTTGCAGAAATCTGGACAGTGCAGAGCGATTCAGCTTCTCACTGTTCTCTAAACTGTCAGTGAACTAGTGCCCTAGGAGAGCTCCCAGACTGTGAAAGAGAAAATGCTCTTGTCCCCTTTGTAAAACATATACAACAGTTCGAACCTCTTTGCTATTAAAAACTCAAATGTAATCCCTTTTTCTGAGTCTGAACCCACACTGATCCAGATTAATTTAATAACTACCAAGCTAAAGTAAGTGCTCAGTGTTTCCTTTTGGAGCTGATGCACTTTATTCAAAGCACTGAAATATTTAATAGAGTACAAAGTGAAATTTATGTATCCCTCTTCTGTTTCCCCACAAACAAGTACTGCTACTAGTGCAGCACAGTCTCACTCATGTTCTCATTGTGAACTGTTGAATATTTACTTATTGGTATAAAGTCCAGTGGCTGGACTATGTTCCCTTTACAAACCCAGCCCTTGAGTAGACAACCTGAAGTCTTCAGAAAGACAAAGTGTTAAAGTATATTGATTTTAACTCCGGCACAAATATGGAATGCAATTGAGATCCTACCTTAAAAATAGGATGAACCGACCACTAACTTCAGAAGTGAATCCTTATGGCAAGAATAACCATATTTGTTAAACCTAGCATTTATCTTTAACCTTTACTCCCACACACTTTTATAACCACAAGCCCTACCACAGAGGACATGACAGACATGGCAAATTAGGAACAAGCTCAAGGGAAGCCAAGAGTCTTGACTTTAACAGCAAAGGTTAGTGGAGATTCCGAGTCAGAGTAGATTTTATTATTCCAACAAAACAAGTTTCAACACAAGTGTTGTACATGAAAACAAAGCATGAGCAAACACAAATAATGCTAGAGATTGCTTTGCCTTCAATTAGTTTATTTTTATAAACAATACCATGGATTTTGAAAGATTGTTAATGCTGTAATACAACACTGTAGGAACGGTAATAAAAAAGTATGGGATGATCATCTCAAATTTTTAACCCAACACATAACTGAAAATAGACTTAATTTATCCATTTCTTTACACTGTCATTTTAGTCCCTTCATATTACTGCTATTAGACTCAATTCAGAACAAAAGTTACTTTAAGTTTAGCTGGGAAGAAACCCTTTGAAAATTAAATTTTACCAACAATTTTCTGAAAAAACCTGTATCTGTCTGGCCTTGGAAGCAGCCTGGAAACAGTGATGGAATGAGGTACTTCACACTGTTCCTGCAAGGGGGTTTCCCCTTAGTAACAAGGTGTTGCTTTTGCAGCTTGCATGGTACTTGGCTATCTTTCTCAAAAGAACATTGCCAAAGAATAAGGGTTTTTTCTCCATTTTATAGGTGGAAAACTTAAAGCAAAAAACCAGGTGAGTTGGCCAAGATGACATAGTGATAGTGAAGCCAGGAAACAAAGCCTGGGCCTGCTCCCCAGCTCCCAGCATTGGGCAAATTCTTTTGCCTGTACCTGCCACCAAACAGCACAACAGTAAAAGGCACAGAGTTCCTTCCACTTAGCCCAGTTTTTCTATGAACAGAGAAATAAAAACTGGTTTATTCATGGACTCAATGACTAACCTCTCCTTATTTGGCTACTTACTAGTATTGTACCTACCTAAGCAAAGAAACAGCAAAGAATGCCCAAACATACTGAATATTCCAGCTGTTGGGTTTCTTTGCTTGGCTGGAGGCTTGTTCGTACTCTCACACAGGCAGGATGACAGCAGCAGGACCCACAACTGAAGGCATCTCATACTGATGACAGTGAGGGTTGCGTCTCTTTTGCATTAATTCTTGTGCAAAGATGTGGGTTTTCCCTCTAATCTTGAAGTGTGTGGTAAACAAATTAGGAGTCTCATTCGTGGTCACTCTGGGATACATGAATTTAATTAGGTTTCTGTCAAAAATACTCTTAAGTGTTCATTTTACATAAGCAGTTGCAGTTTAAATCAGTCCTGGGAGGGACAGTGGGCTGTTGCAGCACTCTGGAAATGGCACACTTCATAATTACTCCAGTTCATCATTTGTAACAGCTCTCAGTACACACACACACACACACACGAGTAATACCAAGGCAACTAAAGAGAGTTGCAAATAGTCAGAGAATTAACAAGTTTAGAAGGTAGTTTGCTATCTACCACATTCTCTACTGGATAGCACTTCACCTAGGCATGTAATACCAACTACTGCATTAAAAAGGCAAAAATATGCACAGCTCTGATGTTAAACTAATTGTCAAGCAGTTTAACTTTAAAAAACTTGTCTAACACTAAGGTATTTCTTTAACGATCTGACACCTAAAATGGCATCACAACTATGGGGAAGAAAACAAAAATCAGTTCAGCATCCCGTATGACCTAGTTTTAAACAATAATGCATTCTACTACATCTATTTTGGCACTTACTTATAACAGCCGATGTGTCGGTGCTGCAACCAAGGTGTCAAGCAGAAAAACAGCTCCAATGTTAAGGAAGCTGTGAAAGTTGTTCCCAAATTTCTTTTTGCCTTCGATCTTTGGTTGTTTTGTTTTGTTTTCTACCAGGATTCCACCCCTCCGCCCCACTTATTCTCTTCTTTCTGTTTCCATTTCAGGCTATAATTTTAGCTAAGCCTGGCACTAGTTAAACACTGAACTGCACTGAATTTTGGTGTAGCACTCATATCTAACTCTTGTTTTACTCCTAAAACTCTTGAAATGGAGGGGAAAAAAATCCCTGTACTTTCTATACAGCCATCTCTCCAGCCAGGTTACAGAGGAAAGATTAGAGCATCCAGTTAGAATGAGATGTAAATACGTCACAGCAGAGCCTACTGTCTAAAGACTATTATACTTTTTTTTCCCCTTACTTTTTGGTGTTTATGTTTTTACATTTGGATGTCTGAAGAGCTATCACAGTAGCTTCTGAATGTTTTGTAAGGCACACAATGAAGTTTGATGCTTTTTCCTGCTTAACAGCTTTGAAAATCCCCCTTTTTCTTGTTGAAAAATGGTCAAGAGGCTGAAAACAGGCTTTTTTTCCTCCCCCTATAATTTCTATCACAAGAAATGTACAACCTCTCCTCATTCCCTATAGTAATTCCTTAATGTTAGATTTACTTCAGTCTCAGGACTGTTGAATCCTACTGGAGAGATGTCTAAGACTGAATTATTACCCATCTTGAGAATTTCAGTCATATATCACAAGCTGTCTCCTCCCTTCCTCCTAAAAATACAAACCACAGTGTTAAGTATTTCTTTTCCAAAGAGATCTACATTAGGTTTTATATTTTCCCAGAATGTTTGGAATGCACATTTCCAATCCAGTCTCTTCCCTAGAGGGTTAATAATTAGCAAACTGACTTCCCCAGCTGGTTTTGTTCAAAGTGCCGTCATCCTCCTGGATTCAGTCAACATCTATCAGAAACAAAGACGTCAAACAAAACATATCAGGCTTCAGTATTCTCTTGTGAAGTTTTGGCCTCCAGCCAGAAAATTTTGTTATTTTCTGTGTAAGCTTTATTTTTCTTTCCCTGACCAGCAGTTAGTATGGATCAAAAGAATGACTGCTTAAAAATGCAATCATAAAAACAATAAACAATGGCACTGACATAGCATTGTGCACCTTTGGTTAAGTTTTGCATCTGTTCTGGGTGTCCTTAGATTTGGGAACATGCTCCAGTGTGAGGTTTCTAGCTTTTTTCAGCATCCCATGAATGTTCCTCTGTCCCCAGAGGGAGACAGAAAACCTCCAAGCTGTATTAGGGCTTTGTTTAAGTATCTTTACCAGAAAGACTGAAGAATGTCCACATCAGAAATAATTTTCTTCATTTTGCTGTTATTATCTAAATGGATTAAATGTATCAAATTTTATAAAGGAACATTTTAATGATTTTATGATCCTGGTAGAACTGGGGTCAACCATTCCTGCCCTTTCTCATAGCTTATGACTTTGCTTTAAGTGTCATGGGCTTTGCAGTCTATCCCACAGCTCTTGAGCTAGATTTGGCCACAGATCGACTTCAGCAGATCCACATCGAGCTAGGAACAGATATTTGTAAGCCTGCCAAAAGCTGTCCTGTCAGTCACTCATATCTCTGTGCTTTGAACCAGGCAGTTGTTGAGCAGGAAGTTGATGTTTCCACTGCCATGTTACACAAGAGGAAGAAAGGGGAGTTTGGGGCATTGCTGCCTCCTGCATAGCAGGGAGGACTGCTGCTTCTCCCCACAGGCTGTCCCCACCTGGGGTCCAGCTCCAGACTCACTGAGGCAACTGGACCACTCAAAGGTGCATCACAGAAACATCCTCAAAGTACAGCCCAAGTAAAGAGACCATCAGGCATCCCATCACCTGGGATCATCTGTGACTTCAAAGGCTAAAAAACAGAAAAAACCAAAAAGAGTATAAAAGAAGCAAAAGCAAAAAAAAAAAAAATTCCTTTTTTGCACATATCCTTCTATTTTGGTGCTCTTTATGTAGTGATTCTGGACCTTCACATCCTTTACCCTGGATTTGGATTTTAGGTACCTAGAGCAAGTCGGGTGCCTGTGTCCTGCTGGCTGCTGTAGTAGGTGAATTGGATGATTCAGAATCACTAATTTTGAAACAGCCTCTTTCTATCCAGAGGGAGACCACAATTTTAAGTGGAAGTGT
Source organism: Dryoscopus gambensis (assembly GCA_013389985.1). Taxonomy (NCBI): domain Eukaryota; kingdom Metazoa; phylum Chordata; class Aves; order Passeriformes; family Malaconotidae; genus Dryoscopus; species Dryoscopus gambensis. The sequence goes on along the minus strand of WEIT01017145.1, from coordinate 20,551 downwards.
GTCTTATGTCCCAGTTGCATGGCATTTGTGCCCAGAGACCCTGAATTCTGGCTGCTGAGCACTTGTGTGGGTCAGAAAGCTGGAAGGTAGGTTTGGGCTAGAAGGCAGCGGGATGATGCACCAGCAGTCCCACAAACATATACGCATCAATATTTTCAGGTCAGGCTTACTCATCTTTACCCAGGGTGACCTGAAAGGGCCATCCAGCAGTGCTGTGAATCAAATCCCCAGCAGCCATGAGGATTGATTTGTTTATTTCTAGATCACAGTATTGAATGTAACAGTGCACACTGACCCTACCACTTGCATTGGCTGCTTATTGTCAGCCCAGCTACCCCCACAGTTACCTATCAAGTATTTCCTGCTGTGCTTCAGTCACTTAATTCTCATTCTAGCCTTCCCAAATAGCAGGAATAACTGATCCCTGTTCTCTTTATACTTTTGCTTTCACTGGTGAATGGCTCTTCCTTTTCTACAAGGGTTTGCTTTGTGCTACATCAAAGCAAGTGGTTGAACAACCTGTAAGAGCAGCTGAGACTCACCCAACTTCCGCTTTACATTCTTTCAATCAGACAAGAATTAAGCAAATTTACACATAAATAGCAATAGCAATAATGAAAAACCATATCCTCAACCCAGACTAGATTCTGGAAGGTTAGTGGGGGTGGATGGTCAAAGACCAGATGAAGGAAAGAGCCCATATTGGCTTTCTTCCTTCTTCCATAACTTAACTACATTCAGATACCCTGACACGTGGTGCTATGTCAGTGGGACAAGGCATTCCAGGAGCCTGCAGGGATAAAGGCTACATCAGCTGCGCTCCTAGGTATGGTGAGAGGGGAACATCCACTCTGCTATTTATCCTACAAGTATTTTAAAGGGTAAAGTAGCCGCTGTTTCTGTAGGTATTCTATATATCTGTTCTTTCCAGCTGGAAAGCCTCACAGAGCTGTTCTGATGCATTTCCACATTTAACTGAATGGTACCTCATGTCTCTTATAGCCACGATGTATCCCATATGTATAATTCCATCTTTAAGATTTGGTTTTGAAACAATGATTAAAGCAATTCAATTTGCCCCTCAACATACTTTTCATTCCACAAGACTAGCAGGCCACAATATGCAGCAGCAGAAATATTACCTTCTTACCTTTTCAGAAGGAATCCTGGTATTCTTGAATATTAAATACCAGAAATATCATGCCTAGGTCATGTAAGCCTTTAGATAGTTGTCAGATTTCAGGTGCATAACACATAAGCTTGCTAGCATGAAGAATAACTTACCAAAAGAAACTAATACAGATGAAGCAGATTTGGGCTGGGACCATAACAAATGAAGCCTTACATGACATAGAATATTCTTTTACTTTGTATTTAAAGTCTGTGTACTCCAGCTCATTGGCAATGTCCAATGTTAGGGATTCAGCTTGCATACCTCAGTGAACCTGGAACCATCAAACTCTGGGATGGTGTCCCAAATCCAGCGTCAGTGAAGCCACGCAGCCCAAAGCTGCTGATGAGGTGGAGTCTGACCGTTCTCAACTCTGTGGGGACTTTCCAGGGGCTTCTCATCTACAATGCACACAAGGTTTATGGCAGAAATAAGTGGCAAAGCAGATTTAATCAGGCTATGGCTGGGATCAAAGACCTGAGATCATGCTTTAGAACAAATGACCTGAATAAATAGCTGCAGAAGAGGAACATATTTGATGGGATAATTTTCAGTGTCCAGTTAAAAAAAAAAAAAAAGGATTTTTTTGTACAAAATAAATAGAATTTTTTAATTTCTAAAGATGAGCATCCATCTATAAAAATCTGAAAAGATACAGGGATTCTGTTGTCCTCCCATGTTTTCTGAGACACTGACCCAGCTATTGCATTCTCCTGGTCCACTTGGTGGTGTTGGATGGCCTTTGTGCACCCAGTGACAACCACCACTGCTGCTGGCTGTCCACCTCTGTACGTAGCAGGCTCTTAGGTTTGTGCCTTTCTGTGCATGGCTCAGAAAGACAGGCTTCCTCATTTTTCTTTGCTAGCATGCAGAGGAGAGGCACTTCTGGCCCGCTCTGCATTTCAAGATTTATTTTGTAACTACAAGTTTAGCTGTTGTTCTCACGAAAAGAAAATATTTTCAAGCATCTGTTTCTGAGAACCATAGTAGAAAATTTGTCTTTAGGCTGAGGTTAAGAAAAAAGTAGGATAAGGTAGTAGAAGTATTGTTGCTGTTTTCTAGCTGTGCACTTTTGGAAACAATTGCAGCTGAGAATCACTTCCCTGGGTCTAGTACACTTCCTTAGACAAATGCAGTTGCTTCATCACAGGAGGATTGGGAAAGTCTTGGAAAAGCTGCAGTGTAAGTAAATAAGATTATAAGAACTAAGGCTTTGAAGTGAGGCTTTATTACAAAATTATCCTTGGTGCCTTTTTTTATGGTTAAGTTTCTAAGATCTAAATCCAAATCATGGTCATCCTGCCTAAAGATAATGGATATAGAAAGGGATCAGGAACTCTTAAGCTTTGGCCAACTTAGAGAATAAATTGGGAAAAGGAGAAAATAAATCTGCTTTCAACAGTGCAGTGGAATGATTACTTACACAGTCATTTCTATGTCTTAATTTTTCACTTCCCATGAAAAGTAGTAAGCAAGTGCCTGCACTGATACAGTCAAGAAACAAAATATTAAAATAAATCCATTCACAGAGAGAGATACATGGCTGAAGAATTTTCAGTGATTTGCCTTTCCGTGAAAGGCACCAGAATCAAAATACACCACAAAGATATGCTTATTTATTACTTAGGAACCCGAGTGGATTTTCACTTTACTCACCATAGAAATGAAAAGCCCACAGCCCAAGGTAAGGACTTGCATTATCCCTTTCCAGCACTTCCATGCATCCCATTAAAGTAGTTAAGAAGGTTAACACTGAGACTTGGAAAGCCGTCTAAACACAGTTTTATAACGTTCTGGCCATGGCTGGGAGCTCACACTGTTATTTGCTGTCCTGTGACTTGGGAGTTTTGCTGCTTGTTTAACTAAACTTCCAAAGGATCCAGAGCAGAGCCCGGGGATATTCTCTCTGCGCAGTTTTGCCAGCTCTGTGTGTACCACTACCATCTACTGGCCGAACCGAGACTTGACTGTGTTTCCAAGCACCACTTAATTCATTCTATCTCAGAACAGTAAGGACGCCTGCGGGTTTCCTCCTGATGGTTACTCACACATCTGCATCAGGGCTGCACCAGATTGTTAAGATATCGGTGCTGGCCTGCAGGGGTTTAAAACCAACATTCCACCAGTTGCCAAAGGAAATATTATTATATTATTATAGCTCAAGTAGAGGCCTCGATTTTTTTGTGGATTTGTTTTTGGTGGGTTTTTTGGTTGGTGGTTTTTTTGTTTTGTTGGGGGTTTTTTTTGTGTGTTTTGTTTTTTGAGCTGAGGATTTAGAGCCCAATTGCTGAATGTGTGCAATTTAGCTTTTAACCAAATAAATGCCCTGGAGGAACTGTATGTCACGGTTTTCATTACAGTGGTTTTATTATTACAAGAGATTGCAGATGCCTGGTACTACACTGAGGGAGTGGTAACATGGTGAAAGGAAAAAACAGGGGGTTAAATTAAATGGGAATTTGTGCAATGGTGCCTTGGGAACCAGAGCCAGTCAGATATCACAGAGCATGCAAACCCCTCTTTGTTCCCTACTGTCCCTCTGGACCGTACAGCACAGATTTCAAACAGCCCACAGCTCCTTCATCATGCCCCAGCCACAGAAGTGTGTCCGTGTGTCCGTGTGTGTGTGTGTGAAGGTAGTGGAGGCAGGAGAGCAAAAGGAAGGAGGATCCCTGCACAAGGAAGGGCAGCACCCAGGAGAGGTACAGCCAGAAAGGGCTTTGCTGAGGAGTCATGCTGCCCACTTAAAACCTTGTGCCACAACAACCCTTTGCTCTGTCTGGTCATGCTGGACATCTCCAGTATACAATTGTTCCCACCACAGACTTGTGTCCACCTCGGACGTGGCAGCTGCACTGAACATCTCTTTTCCTCAGAGACATGCTGCAAGGAATGCTAAAGGGACCAGGAGGTAAATTTTCTCCTGGAACGGCATCTGCAGAGACAAGCAGATGGAGTTTTGACAAACCCCAATATCTGGCAGACAAAGTTTGTCATGTTGACCTGAACGTACCTGTCTCTGGTGGGGATACCCTTCCATTGTCTAAGAAAGACAATGCTGTGAAAGACGTGCTGTGAAAAGATTTAACACTTCTCTTTGGGTAGGAACATTGAAAGAAGCTAATGTGGCAAAAAACCCCACAACGTTCACTTGCCTATTCAGGCTCTGGTGAACCCAGTTCTTGGACATACGAAGCATGTTGGTGCTGTCCATGGAAGCTGCTGTGCTGCAGTCCATATATCTCCACCTCATTTGTGGCAGATACAAACAGTCTCCCACACAACACAGCATCCACAACTCAGTAGGAAAATTCCTCTAGCCCATCACTCATCCCGCCTGGCCCCAGTTCCCTACTGCAGGGAATAGGGAGTAGGCTGGGAGAATATCTGTAAATCTGTAATATCTTAGTGCCATGATCCCATCCATCATCCTTACTGATGGTGCTGTGCCTCCCACCTCCTTCCAGCACATCCTGCACACACATTCTGGGGCATCCTTGTCCGTGCCCTGGGAAACGCTCGCACCACCCTGTGCGTGGAGACTGTGCGCAGTGCCCAGGTCTAGTCCAGCCACACAGGCAGAAAGGAGGCTGGAGCCAGCTCTCCTCACACAGGATGATCCAGTGCAAAGCCCAGGCACTGCTCTTATGAGACACTAAAGCCTCTCCTCTTAGTAAAGCTGGGGAAAGATTCAAGAAAAATTACAGCACAGATAACTGTTAGTCACGCTTTAATTTTCCAGTTGAAATAATACAGTGACTCTCACTGCCAATGTCATCAAGGTCAGCAATGAAACCACAGTCACCACATACTCTGATCAGGGACAGTATAGGAGACCTCTGATTAAGGGAAAACAATTGAAAGCCATTGATAACAAAATCCAAAAGGAAGACTAGAAAGCAATCATTGATTACACTCTTGAGTGAATAATATCTGCAGTTATAAAAAGTTAAATGATGAAAGATTCAAAAATAAATATCTAAGGGTCTGTTCCTCCAAAATCATTTCAAAGTAGGAAGAAAACATTGCTTGAAATCTTTTTTCTTTAATACAAGCTCATCCATGTCAACATTAATCAACAATCACTATTTTGAGGTTAGGTTTATTGATTATGCCATTACCCTTCAGATATATTTTAAGGAATAAAACATACCTCAAGGAAAATTGATAAAATATCTATATCAAGTTTTGTGAAAAAATACAACTTCATTAACCACATCAAAATCTGACCAGAGTCTGTCTAACTACCAACAGCATTGTAGCCCTCTAAATACATGTCCTCAGAGATGACACAGCTTACTCCTGCAAACAAAAACCACCCTGCAAGCTGCTCTGCTTGCACTGTAAGAAGGCAGCATTTACACACTTGTCAGTGAATGTGATGAAGGGGGTTTGTTGGTTTAAGTTTCTCCAGCTATAGTTTGAATAGGTGAAATACTCATGCGGAAGGGAGAGGTCATAAGCTTTTTTTTCTTATGGTGGTAAAGAAGCTATCACAGCTAATACATATAAACAACAGATTATCTGGCAATTGTACTCCAAAGCTGCAGTCCACAACTCTAATAATGGACTGCAAATTAAAACAGTCCAATAGATAAATCTAGAGGACTAAACCAAAACTTTTAAAATATTACTGAAGGCTAATGTGTGGGGTCAAACCATCAGACAGGATGTACATAAAAGATCTATTTATATTTTATATGATAGAAAAATTTCAGAATAACACCTTGTGATAGCTACAACCATAGAAGCCATCAAAAAGAGTAAACCAGTTCTGTAAACCAGCACAGAAATATTCTATGTACTAGATAATTTTTAAAAATAGCCCCACACATAATTATGGCATGAACAAGCAATTTTTGGCTGTGTGAAATCTAACTAAAAGGCAGTCATACGTTCCTGTGCATGTGCACAAATATTGTGTAAAAACATTTCAACTGGCCTGAGCTGCTTGCTTAATTCTGAGGAACATATGTTCATCTCATGGCTCTTGCAAACTTTTTAGAATGAGTCACCTTAAAACAAGGAAACCAAGAAACTGAACAACAAATGCAGCCCTTTGCAGCAGCTTTTAGAGATGGTGGAAAACAACATTAAATCCTTTCTGAAGTAACCATCATTAAACATTTGTTTTTCCACACTGCAATTAAAATAAAAAACAAAATCCCTGAAAAGCTTCCAGGTGTTTTCAGAGACGTGGTTGGAAGACTGGTTGGGGTGGTGGGAATCCCAGGGACAGTAAACATTTCTGTCCTGGGCTGCTGCCACTGAAATAGTGCAGAGACCTGAGCTGGCTCCTTCGCAACCATCAGCCTGCAGACCAACGGGTCAGCAAAATTCATCTCCTTTCTTAGCACCTTAGGACAAACACCGAAAGGGAAAGCGTCTGCTGCATGGGGTTAGAGGATGAGCACCCTTTGGGCACAGCAGCGTGGCTCCCCCACGTGTTGCCCTTAGCTTTGGAGAGCAGGGTCTCAGCAGACTGTCCACGAATACTGCTCACAGAAACACTGCAGGTGGACAGTAAAGCCATTTGTTCCATACCTGCAGCAAGATTTACAACAGGGTTTTTTCCTTCAGACAAATATTGCCCAAAAATGTTTTTAAGGAAGGTTGATGGGATTCCATGTCTGAAATAATCCATGTGAGAGACAATATACCTAATTCTTTAATAGGATGCTGGATGCATCTCAAATGAATGAAATAACGAGTTCAGGATGACAAAGCCCATTTGCCATTGTATCTCTACGCTATTTTATTTTATAACATGAACGAGGTGTCACAGGCCAAACTACCAAAAATCTGTCCTCAAGTCAAGAATGCCTTCATCTCCCTGCAAGCTTGGAAATCTATGTGGCAAGAATCTACTGTCTGAAAAATAACTTTTCATTTTGCAGAAAAAATAACTGTTAGTTTTGCCAGCCAAAAAAAAAAAAAAAAGTCTTCCCCATAATCCTTGGAATAAATTTCAGAGTTCCTAAATTCAAGGCCAAATTTTAATGCCAGCTCATACGCAGGTTCTGCAAAGTATAACAACAAAACACAAAGGGCCAAACATTCCCAAAGGAAAAAGTTGCATGAAAATGCCCACTGCTCTGGGACCTCAAACATGACTGCTCCAAGTGAGTGGCTGGAAGTTTATGGTCTGTGAGTATTTTCAATTCCTGGCTTGTCCCAGAGAAGAAAATTTCTCTGTGGTTCTGCTTTGCATCCTCACCTCATCCTGCCACAAAGCAAAAGCTCTCCAAGGTAGGGAGTTCCTCCAGCATTGATACTGATGGCCATGAGGGTTTCTCAGGATATGGGCACCCCAAGGGACTTTCAAGAATGAGAAAACCACTGTAGGTTGTGAAGTTTCACGCAGAAGATGAGACCACTTGCTGCTTCTGATCAATTAATTGTTCTCACTTCGCTCAAAGTCAGAAATGAGGATGCTTTCTTCCAAAGCAGGACTATCATCATTAATCTGTGGCAAATAGGCATTTCTGACCCACAGTATCCTGCGGAAGAGCTGGTTATTTTCTTTGTGCAGGCACCACAGGAAAAGGGAAATGGCAGCCAGCATCACCAGTGTCACAAGAACACCCAGAGCTACAAGTCCACTGTATGATGCTGAAAGGGAAGAACAGAAATTGTTATTATTCAAATATAGCTACAATTATGGAAAATTCTAAATATAAACATAGCTGTTTTATGGAAAACATATTGCTACTCCTTATACGTCACACATTTTAAATTACGGGTTTTAACAGTGAAAAATATTATCTCACAAAATATCAGCTCAAAATGTGTATTATTCTTTGTTTAAAAAAAAAAGTACAGAGCTTACCTTTTTCAGAGAGTTCTGTTGTATCGATATCTGAAATAAAACCCAGAATGGTCACAAAATGACCCACAGAGGTAACAGAGGTTATTATGTATATTCACTTTAGAATGGATACTGAGAAGACAATCTACCTAAAACCAACAAGAATAGGCTGTTCTTTGTTTAATTTGACTCATGTCAGTGTTATTCCAACTAGCCAAGTTAAACATAATCTAGTATGTTATTTAAAATCCCTTTAATTTGGTGGAATATATTAATTGGCATTTGTGCAAGGATGAGCAGCAGTATTTACCCACTTTTTAAAGTACAAATTCATGAACAGAACCACGCAGAGGTAGACCAATCTTGTTAGTGGGTCCAGCAGTGACTGAGGAATTTTGCGTGGGCTCTGGAAATGCTTGAGCTCTCTTACAGACCCACATTCCTACTGCTGTGGCGCCTGTCCAGCTCTCCCGGGCTGGACGTGCCCTCCAGCGGGGGCTGTGGAGGTCACCCTGATGCCACAGGAGGGCTCCTGCAGTTGGCACTGATGCAGGGGCTGCCCAGGTTCCCCAAACAGAGGTCACCCCGCAGCTGGCTGGGGCTTTTAGAGGTACTTTTTTTTCCAATGCCAAGGGACAAAAGGAATTAAATGAAAATTGACACCAAGTAAGCAAGTGGCAAGGAACAAGTAAAACAATGGTTGTAGGGACAGAATTGCCTTATTTTGTGGAAGCACATACCTGCATCCATTTTACATACAAAACCCTTTTTTTCTCTGCATGGAGATAACTGCCAGACTCCATCTGTGGTCCTCAAGCTGATGCAGAAATTCCCTTTGAGATCATCAAATTCAGGCTCTCTGATGCCCCAGTTAGAATAATTTAAAGGAGAACCATCAGACCAGGAGACTGTCTCATCTATGGGCAGAAGATAAAAATTCTTACAAAACAGAATAATATTTTGATAAATATTTCTGTTTCAGTTATATTTACCCTCACATAAAAAATACAGTATTACAGAATACCAGGATTTTGTCTGTTTGGCCACCGTGTTACTTTTTTTCTGAAGGATTTAAAAACATCCTATGTCGTTAACACAGAAGACAGCCTGTAGTGCATCTCTAAGAAGGAAAAAAAGGCATTTACATGCACGTATGCAAATTGAGTATTCAGAATACTGGTAACGATTGCAGAAAGCTTCACTGGTTTTACTACATCATAAACAGGCAAAAATTAGTGAATAAAATCTCAAAACTGTTCTGGAAAATGGTTATTGGAAATGGTTATTGGAAAATAACCAAAACCCAAACCAGATTCTTACATGCAGTACTATTCCTCCCCAAACTTACTGTCTGTAGGAAGCAGAATGTTCAACCAAACCATTTGTACAGAATAACCAAAACTGTGTAATTCTTCCAAAATGAAGGCATTTTCCTCTTCATCTTGAATAGTTAGAAGATTGGATCCTACAAATTAAACACGGAAAAAAATTTTAAGCAATCCATGCCATTAAAATGTAACACTGTATTTCAAAAATTTAACATTATGAGGCTTAATTGAAAAGCTTGAAAAGTCTGGTTATACATTATAAGTTCTTAAATTTTTAATTCATGTGAAAATGCTCAGGCAAATATAAACCTGTTCTCACAGGAATTTATGACAAATTTGGAGGGAAAAAAAGTTCAGTTTATCTTTTATTGGAGAAACCAATATTTTCACACAGAAAGAAACATTTTTTTGATGCACGTTGCCTCCAATTCATAGTTGGCTTATGAGTTCCACTCTCGCTATCTTGAAATGGAGAAAACATATGCCATGATTTCAGTCATTTCAGAAAATAAATATTGTTTTATGATATCACAATGACATTTGGTAGCTACAAAATAATCACTTACCTTGATTTTTGCAGACTTCATATGCAGTATCAAAACTCATGCCCTGCAGAACTGTGGAAAAGCTGTAGCAACTGTTTTTGAATTTGATCCAGGGTACAGTTTTTTCTGAACATAAGCCTTTATAGGCATTGAGTTTCTTTTCTGTGATAGAAGTAACAGCACAGCTTTATTGGCACAACAAAATACACATTAATATAACATTCCACACACTGTTTTGGAGTAATGCTAATAAGCATGTTATTGTGTTATGCCTCTATTTTATTCAAAGTGAAAACCTAGTGGTTGCATATATTCGTATTAAATGAGTACAGCTGGTTTTATTTCTGATCAAGAACATTGCTGGATTACAACAGCAGGATCAGGACAACCTAACTGATAGTGATGTGCAGAGGAGGTAATGAGCAAGCCATGGGCCCAGGTGATCAACGCTGCTGAATGGGAACTATTTGGAGAACTGGGTGCTGCCACAAGACCCTGCAGTCCTGAACTGAATGGAGTTCCAGACCTGAATTCTGGATTCAACTGAATCCCAGGTAACTGGGACAGAGCAATGCAGGAAACACAACATATTTTAGGATACAGAAAAATATTCTTATCCTTACTAAAAAAAAATGCACAATCTTTGATGTGCTTGTCAGTGAAGATGTGATTAATTTTTCACTTTGCTCTACATGCTTCCTTTCTCCCATCCCACAGTTAATTGCAGCAAACTGAATTTATTTCCCTTCAAGCTAGGTCATTACCAATCCTCATTTTTCACAGGTAATATAGTGTTCACTGAAGAGACAGAGTGAGTAATTTTCCTGTTTCTTTTCTATTATGAATATTCTCTTCCCGTTCTCCTACAGATCTGACCTGATGGCCAATATTTTATTGGAAAAAATGGTTTCACAAATAGGAAATACAGAGAAATACTTCAGTTTTAAATAATAGTTAGCCTTGCTTAACATTGCTTAACCTCTAACCAATTAACCTCCTTTCACATATTTCCACTGTCAGTACACACGTTTGCAGCTGCAAAGATTTAATATAAACCTTGACTCTGACTTACTAGGTGGCACATGGCAAACTGCTCCTTGCAGAAATTGTTCACAATCTGCACTTTTCCAGCGCCCTGAAGTATCAATGTAAACACAGCTGCCAAAGGCCTGGGACTCGTCATCTGCCCAGAAGGTAAACAAAGACCTGGTCCCATCTGACCATTCAAAGTTAAGCCCGTTCTGCCAAAAGAAATTTCAAGTTATCTTTCTGATATGCTTTAGCACCATAAATTAATCCACATTTAGAATTTACATTAATCTTCTCTTGGTGGCATCCTCACAAGCTATTACAGAATGTCTTCGTTTTCTAAAGGCTCGGTGGATCCAGAAGGATCTACAAAAGGCAGAGCCAAGGATGCTCCCAACTTTATTTTGGGAGACTAGAAACTACATCTAATCTTCTGTTTTCAGCAAGCAGTTGTGTGGGCCTTTGGGTACTACAAATGAAACAACGAAATTTCAACGTCGACACTACCAAATTGGCTCCCACTGGACTTACACATCATGTTGCACAAAAAAAAAAATTAAAAATAAATTTAAAAACAAACAAACAAACAACAACAACTCTTAAGGCTCCAATTTTCCAGGGTTTCATCTCAAGATGCAAACTTCCTGTGACTTCAAATCAATGACACAGCTCACTAGCCTGTTACTGGAAAATCTCCTTTGCAGCATTCAGATTCACAGCCAGGGAGTCTCCTACGTACATTGGAAGTGAAGAGCCCGATCCAGTGGCTGTATCCCAGCCGGTTGATGACGACCGTGAGGAAAGCCTGGTGATACTGGTCTGTAATGCTCACCAGCTCCGCACTGTTTGCCATGCAGGCTTTTAAAGCTGAAGACCACGTAAAATTCCCACTTATTAGTTTATACATTCTGTTTCCATATTCTAAAGTATCTGGCACAGGATACATATCAGATGCATTGATAACATGTCTGGATGTGTCTGTTATAAACAGAAAAAAAAGAACTTATTTTTAAAACAGACAACTTGATCACAGCTGAGCAGCTCCTAAAAAATCAGAATTATCCTTACGAGCAAATACAAAAATTACAAACTCCTTTGTTTTAGGAAGGTATGGTGAAATTTAAAAAGAAAAAGCTGATGACTACTAGAACAGTATCTGAAATTCCATCACAAAACTCATTACAGGAATGACAGAGTTTAATGTATAAAAAAACCCCCAAGCCTGAATGAGGTTCGTTCCACTGACTGCAGCTCTGGAGGTCAGTAAGACATCACCTGGGATCTGGGCATATCCCAAATGTACAGTAGCAGTGGGCTGCAGAGTGCTTTTATCCCAGATATTTTGCATGTAAATTAGATAACCTTTTTTTTTGGCCTGTTATTACTAATAATTTCCAAGATCAGCTTGCATCATATGGATTGGCCTCAAAAATTATTGTAGTGATACAGCCAATAGGATAACAAAGTGGATGCTTGGGAACTTCTTGAGCTCATCTTTAATATCCATGAGCCAATGTAGAGAAGATCACAGTGTGGCACTTAAAGAGAAATCCTCTGTGCATGGAGACTTACATCTCTTTGTGATGATAAACTAACACAGCAATGTCCAAAACAATGAAAGGAAGAAGCAGGGTTCTTAAATTTAAGAAATAAAGAGCGAGAGTGTCCCACGATAAAAAAAAAAAACAACAAAAACAGAGAGAGAGACCATCTCACCCCAGCCCAGGCTCTGATGCTGCTGCACTTGCTCTTTTAAAGGAGACAAATGACTTTGCTAATGTGTGTGAATGCCTTTGAAAGTGTACTTTAAAAAATGCTACAGTTTTGATCCTGTTTTCAGTATGGATTAATTATTTCTCACTGTAAAGCTTCTATGTGACTACAAAATGAAGTGGTTGCTTTGCTACAAGGTAGAATGTTTTTAGACTTGGTTCCCTTTATGACTAAGAGAAGAGGAGGAACGTTAACAAACAGCTTAAAATAGTAAATTGATTTATAACTTGTCATTCACAAACCATTTAAAATTAGAAATTTCTAAGCAAGAAAAAGTTCTGCTCTTGAGCTAACTGAAGCACCCTGTTTTGTTCCAGCTTTCAGTGCATGTCACTGCTTAAAAAAAGAAAAGCCAGAAAATGCTGTAAATGGCTGACACAATCCTAACTCAAGCATCACTGAGAGATCAGAGCCCAGTTCAGATCCCCTGCTGCTTTCTTTCATTTTAGTCTCCTTCAGAAAATAATTCAAAAAAAAGGAAATGGAATGCAGGCAGGATGGCAGAAGCAGAGCACCAGCTCATCTTTCCAGGAACTGACACATTTGTTTGGACACTTGAGCAAATTTAGCAGTTCACCACTGCCAGCAAGAGGCTGTCTCACTACTCCCTTCATTGCTTCTCTGTTCTTCCTGCTGCAAATTCCCTGGTCTGGCCTTTCCTGACCCTGCACAAAGCTGCCACAGCCCATAAAAAGCTGCAGAAAATGACATTTATTAGATGAAAATAAACAAATCAGGAGGGGAGAGAAAAAAAAGATGAGGAAGTTTTCTGCTGAATTAGCAAACTGAACTGTGTGACAGTTTGGGACAGTGCCGTGGGTGTCCCACTGGGGAGGCAGGATCGTCCACTCAAACTCGGGAGCACTCTGCTGTGCATGGGGCAGCACCGAGCTGCATTACAGCCACGGCCCATAGGCCACTCTCAGATTCACCCCCCTTATTATCACTCCAAATTACAATTTGTTAATTGTAACAAATAGCATTTAAGTCTTGTGAATTCCTTTAGCTTTAACCAACAGCGCTTAGTCACGTATTAACGCGTGCAAGTGGTTATCTTAAAGACTGTGGGCCTGAGCAACGCTGATAGGAGGGTATATCTTGACCAGCCCACATCACTGGGATTCATTCCAAGAAAAGAAACTTTGTTGGCGGGGGCTATGACCAAAAAAGGATAATTTGAGGAATGGGATGTTCCCCAAATGGCCACCAGAGACCCTCAAAAGACCCCTACTCTAATGCAAATAAGCTCCAAGAAGTGATTGAAATATGCAAAAGAATTCACAGGAAAGTTTAGCATATATGCATGAGCTTTGCGAAATGTAGTGAATATGTATAAGTTTCACAGATTTCAACTAGTCTGTTGGCTGGCTGCGGGGCATGGAATAGGAGGAGATATTCTTTGCACGCCTGGTGCCGAAATAAAGTAATGCAGCTTTCTAATACTGAAATTACAGTGTTGAAGAGTTTTATTCCTGACTTTCAGTGACACAGCTGGGAAACGTGGGTAGGATCCTGCACACCCCACTGCAGCCCAAATCCTCACCAGAACCCCAGCCACCATAAGGCAGCTGTTTTCCTTCCTGCCTTTCCACGCCTTCTCCATCTGTCTCAAGCAGCAGCAGCAAGGGGTTAAAACACAAACGTTTGGGATGTAACTGAAACAAACCAGCGAAACGCACATTTATTTATTTTTTCTGCACTACATGCAGGATCACTCCAGCCCTTTCCACAACTGTAGCTCCCAATAAACGATGTAAAATCCAGCTATGCTTTGCCTGAGTCACACGTGAGCGCTGCTCAAAGCTTGTACTTGTTCTGCTTCTCACCTCGCCGTCCCTCCCCTCCCAGGCAGCAGCAGGAGAGTGCTGCCTCTATCCCAGCACTAAACCTAGGGGTGATAATATAATGTAGAGCTGAGCCATACAAAACCACCCCCGCAGTCAAGGCAGGGGCCAAGGAGACTCCTTACAGGCTCAGATTACAGCCCGCCCTTTGCTTCAGGGTTAATGATGTGCTGCTGGTCTGTTCGGGTGTCCTGCTGGCAGAGGGGCAGCTGCCCCTGGGACGGGGCTCCAGAGCTGCACACCTGCCAACACCGGAACGTGGCTTGAGGAAACACAACAACCCATGTTCCTCCCAAACACTTTATGCTTCTGGCAAGGGAACTTTATGGTACCAGAATTAGAGAAGTTTGGTACTAGAAAAGAGAAGCCAAGCTCTATTCAATAAGCCAGTTGGTCCACATTTTCAGAAAAATACATGTTCTAGAGTCTATTCTGATCTAACATTGCAAGTTACAACCCCCCACCATAAATCATATTTTCATCAAAATTACCCTCAGTTTAGCCTTCTGTAATTTCATGTGGTTACTCTGCAGCCATAAGAGAATATGAACTTTCATCTCTATTCCTAATTCAAAGATGTACTACAGAATGTTCAAAGTTAGGAAGAAAACTTGATAACAGAATATTTTTTAGAAAATACTTCTACATCCCAGCTACTGATTCGTTAAATAGTGTAGAGCTAGTCTGCCTAAATAGAAAACTGTCTTAGAAATCTTTTATGTTCCTCGTTTTAGAGACACGTACAAAAAGCTGCTAAACAAAGTAAGACAAATTCTATATAGTAAGAAAAGAGAACAGAAGCAAAGCAAGACAAAACCTTACCCCAAGTCTTTTGGCAGACAAACCCATAATTTTTCTGACAGTTTTCTAAGTACCATTTTCCCGTAAAATAAAAATTATGGTTATTTGATACCAGTGTACACAGTGGAAGTTGATCTTGAATGTTAATATGCTGTCTCTGCAATCAACACAGAATCTTATATTAGTTTAAAAATACACTGTGTAAAACAATGCATAATTTTTACATCAAATATAAGAGAATAATTATAAACAAATATTTAGGTAGAACAATGAACAGTCCCATAAATACAATTTGAAACAATAACCTCACAATTAAAAAGTCACAAGCTTTCATTGAACAAACTAAAATACTAATTCCAATTGGGACTAATATGTTGTAAAACAATGAATTAAAACAGGAAATTCATAATCTTGTTCCTAAACCTTCCTCAGACCAAGCATCTAATACTAACCATATGATTCAAACTTTGCTGCTTAAAAGCAACTGCAAGAGAAAGTGAGCAGAGCCACAAATTATGTAAATGTGTGTCTCAACAGTGCCTTTTTTGCTACTTCTAGTTATACCTGTAAATCTGTGCCCACAGTTCTTTGAAGTTGCAAAGATTAAGAGCAGCTTGAACTGCTGTAACAACTTTGGCCTCGTCTTATGGAAGTCACGATTTTTATGGATAAGACCAACTTCTCACTGTCACAACCCCCCTGAAAATACTCACATCCACTATGTCAACTGGTGACCAGTTGGAGTACGTTTGAGGATTTTCATTCAAACGTTTTTCATAATCGTCACTCTGGAAACCTATCCAAACACTAGTTTTCCATCCATATAGATTCATTATTATGAAAGCTAGAAAACGAAACAGAAACAAAATAAACCAGTAAGCATTTAGGGATAGACAAAGTCTCTTGCAACATGCTAAAACATTGAAAAAATTGATTTCCAATCAATGATATTACACAGTTACTAGAAAATAAGAATGAGTGGCATTTCAGTATCATCTAATCATAAATTCAGTTAAATTGATTAATTTCAATTGGGCTAGGATCTAGTCCATTAGCTAATAATATCAGTCCAATCATAATACAGTCCAAGTCAAGAAGCTTTCCTCAGTTTTAGTTGAAGATTTCTCTACTAAAGATAGCCAGTGAGATTCCTCCCACCTCCAAATAAGTGGTTTTACAAGTGTGTGAAATTCAACTACAGCTTTTTTATGAATAGAGTTCATAAATATTTCCAAATTTGCTGGCATTTATTTCTCTGACAGTTCCAGCCTGGTGCTATACTACAGATAAGACTTTAAGTACTACTAAAGATAAAAATGAGATTATAAGGTAGAAACTTTAAATAGCAAATTTTTAAATGGGTATTCCATTTTTGGGAGTATTTTTAAAGAATGGTAAGCACAAAAGAATTTGCAATTATTCCTTAAAATGTACCTATCATATCTCTCAGTGAACCTTTAAATTTCGGGAAAGTGAGAAAGAGAAATGTTAATGTGTTTACAGCAGTGGAACCACGGGTAAGAGCTGAACAATCTTCTTTCCTAAATCTGTATCCAAGATTAAACTTTACGACAGCATCCCAATGAAGATGGCATTTCATTTATTTAACAATATTTTCAGCACTCTACCTTGCTCCAGTTCATCTTCCAGGATAGCAAGTGACCCACCATAGTTACTGCAGAATTCTTGTGCAGAGTACCAGTTTCTCAGATGTTCTGGACGCTTTGGAATTTGTATTAAATAGCACTGTTTCAAAAAACAAAACCAAATAAACTTGCCTTGCTTTTCTCCAGTCATTTATCAGTCACTAAGAGTGATCACTAAAATATTTCTCATGCTGTTACTGAATGTTAAACATTTCAGTGGTTTCTCTCCTGCCATGGACATCTCCAGCATGCTCAATATTAGTTTTCAGCTGTGATCTGGACAGCATTCAAATCAGTTGTTTCAAGGCAAACACAATTGAGGTTAAGTTTATCCTTGTAGGCATTGCAGTGAGCACTGGGATGAATTCAGCCACCTCAATGCATGTTGCTATTAAGGAACTTAGGCATTTAAGAGAAGCCAGATAAAATAATTACCTTTTGACCCTCAACTGCAAATAGACTTTGGCTTATAATTATCTTTAATAAAGCCCATTTGAAACAGCATGTTTCAGAGGACAGCAGCAATTAGGGATCCATTTAGTACATCAAGGGGTTAGAGACCTCTTTTGAGATCATAAAAGACACTTGAAATTGTCGTATGTGGAAAAGAGAGGATGGAACAGGTTTTTTATGGCAAAAGCACAAATACAATTGCATAGCTTTTGCCTATATGAGTATTTACCCCCTGAAACTAAAGTACAATTTTTAACACCTTATTAAGACAACATCTTAAAGTGTGGGATGCTACTTAACAGCAATAAACCTTTGTGTCACTGTGTCAGTGGTTATAAACCTGAGGGCCCTGTTTTAAAAAAGTAAGAAAATCTTCAAATATTAAGTAATCCTTAAGTACAATTTCTGTCCTACACATGGAATGTATTTTGAACAATGAAACAGCTTTTACTTTGAATCCAAACCGCAACCAGCCGTCGGGACATACTCCTAGTTGGTTCGGGTCTTTTGGAATCTCTTTCTCTATCTTCTTTGGAATTTTACGTTTACAAATACAGGGAAGAGAAACAGTACAGTTTTCATCACCCCAGAGTCCTGAGTAAAAAGAAAAATCACAGTTTAATGTTGGTTTGAGAATTGGAAGGGGTTTTTTCTTAGGTAGCGTAGATATTATTTAGCGTTTGAGTAAAAAGAGATTCTAAATCAAATACATTTGGACATACTGCATTGCAGTGGATTTGATGTTTCATGGGGCACATATTTTTATTTCCAGTTTAATTTTATTGAGTAAAACCCATTTCTCTACACTGAGTCACATGACATATGACTATACCATCATTTAAAAAAAAAAGTTATGCAAAAAAAAAAAAATGCCTTCCGGATAAAATAGTTTGACTTCCTTACATTGAAAATTTTTGGCAAGATCCAGATGATGATATAAAATGATGACCTGCTTAGGAAGAAAACACACTTTTCAGGAAACTCAACAAATTTTTGGCCAGCCCCCGCCTTAGGCCAGCTAAAGTGAGGAGGGAGGGTGGGCATCTCTTCCTTTTATCTGATACTATCTATGGCAATGGCAAACTCAAGCATTCAAAAGGCATGAATCAAAACCCCAAGATTATGTGTGGAAAAAAGAACATTTTACATTTTTTCAGTTTTGACTTTTGAGGCTGGGATTACAAGACTGCAGCTGCATTAATCTTTTTCGGCTCTTCTCACAAACATGAAGCTGGCTAGTTTTATTTTCCTTGGAACCTGACATGTTTACTTTATCACATGACTTGCAGATCATCAGAAAACAGACACTGTGAGATGATAGAAATTACTAAACCAGCAGCACTATGACTGTTTTTTTTTTTTAATACTCTAGTAAAATATAGAACTATGCCATGATTGAAAGGCTAGCACCAAAATTATGGCACCCAAAAACCCCTCAGCAGATTGGCTATGGGATCAAAAATAAGATAGAAACCTGAGTACCTAAAGTCATGTGCTGATAGAAAAACAGTTTATAGATGTAGGAAAAATTGTTGCTCAGTCTATCTGTGTCATTTGGTTCTGAGAAAACTGTGAGCAACGCATTAACATTGTTGCTGTTCCACATAACAGACCAATTAAAACTGAAGTATCAGTATCACTGGATCTTTGTACTTGACACTAGAGAGCTATAACTATTAATATACTTTTAAAACCTACAACCTAGTCTCTGAGCACACTAATATTTCACTACTCTTTCCTTAATCTCAGAGGCAGTTATGCAAATTGTAACCATGGAACAGGACTTTAATATGGATTGCATTTCTAAAAAGCAATGAAAAAAATACAAACCCTTTGGCCAACAGAATCAAGTCACAATTCCTGCAGCAAAAGGAAACATAAAAAAAACCTGTTTGCGATGAAATGAAGCCACATCTTTTCCCTGGTTTCTGTAGATCTCTTTCCCTCCCTTCATCCCAGTTCTGGTACGTTACTGGTGATTCATCTTTCCAGCTGCACAGAAATATAAGAATGAA
>WEIT01017141.1:2376-28584 GCA_013389985.1 Dryoscopus gambensis | reverse complement strand
GCCGCCGCCCCCGCCCTTTGCGGCGTCCCGGGCCCGCAGGGTCCCTGAGCGCTTCTGGGAAGGGGCCCCGGGGGCACGGCCGGGAGTCCTCGGGCTTCACCCCGCCCCGCAGCATTGCTAACCCAGATATTCATTTCAGATCCCTCTGGAAATTCAGAGGACGCATTCCGTCTCCCCTCCTTTCGTTTACCCATGTTCACGCACACCAGTCTCTGTGGCAACTATACCTTCTCAGTAAAAATAATCCAGAAAGTAATCCAGGGAAATATTTCTTAGCTTATTTGCTAAAGCATTTAAAAGTTCGGTGACAAATTTGATTTTCTTTTCGATCTGCGGGTTGGTTTTATTTGTTTTTTTTTCTTTTTACGTGCTTATATATTTATATTTGAATATATTTATTTGGCTGAACAGGTGAAAATGAAAAAGCAGACCCAGTATTCATGTTGTTGTTACGTTCTTTTGTATTTAAGGATCACATCATCTTGAATGTATTAACTCACAACAATTTCTATAAAACAGGAAAGTCCTCATCTTTATTTTAAAAGTGGCAAAGGGATCAAAACTGAGATACACAAATGAAGAATTGAGTGTTCACATTTCCCGGGCTCAAAGCCAGCATGATATTTCAGTTGCAATCTGTAAAGCATGCAGTCACTCATCTACATTGTTTCTGGATTGGAGCTGGCACTTGGGAGCTGGTGGGAAGAACTCCCAGTTGTCTTCACCTATCCACCTACCTAGCAGTACGTAGGACTCAGGGTTTGGATGCAAGTCCGAAATAGCATTTTCTAAAATGATTCTGCAGCCTTAAGACTTAAACTGTCTGAAGAGTATATATAGCCCAGCTTTTGTAGGTGTCCATAGGCCTTACAGTTTTGCCACATGAAGGGGCAGTGCTTTGGATGCTGTAACACTCACCTGAGTGCCTCTGCTTCCCCACAGGAATGTCAGGGTAAGAGCAGAGTCATGGCCCTGTGGCACAAAAGTCCTGCTTCCCACGAGATGTATCCTGAGGAGATCTGCGGTAGAAAGATGTTGGGGAGTAGATTAAAGCTTTGGAGAAATGCACAGAGGAAAGGGGGTGGAAATGTGAACTAGTACAGGTTGCAAAAGACTATGACAAGTTTACTTCTTAGAGTGTAATTTAAGACATCTCCTCATTCTTGGACTCTCACACAAAGAGTAGCATTATCAGTATCAAGTGAACATCAATTCAGTTATGAACATGAATACTGAACAAAAATACTGCTTCTGCTTCTTGATAGGACTCTGAAGTTTGGCTCAAGTTCATGACTAAACTCTGCTGAGTTACCAGGAGCCAGATGTTCTTCAGTTAGTTGTGCCCCAAAACACCTACAGTTTTGCAGAGGGCAACACAGTAATGGATGTAATGGCAACACCCCTCCAGAATAAAAGGGAATGCTCCACCTGGATCATTCCCTTTCCTATCGAGCATATGCCCATTCTTCTCTTCTCAGCAGGGAAGTGTTCATGTTAAATTCCCAGCAGTGCTGCCCCCAGGGGTCTGTACAGCAAGCTGTGGGCACTGAGCTGGGAAAGAGGTGCTCTCCCAGTGGAGAATCCACTGGAGTGGACAAGCAGAAAAGTACTCACCGGTTGGTCTGGGAAAGAGAGGATGCAAGTAACTATGGAAACACACACAGGACATGGTTTCAGTAGGTGAGGATAAGCAAGACCACCCTTACTCACATGTACCATTTCAATTCAGTGTAAAGGAGACCAGAAGATGAGAGAGTGATAATGTAAAATAATAAATAAATAAGTATAGGGTTACACAGGAATGTTTCTTTCATCATTAGAGTAATTTTCTGTAAGCTACACGTCTGATGCTTATAGAGCTTCTTAGGGGAGTTAATTACATGTGTTAATAGTTCCAACAACAGTAACATGTAGCTAGCAATAGAACTGTGCAATGCGTGGGTGGGTTGACACCCCACCTAGTGCTGTAAGGTCTGGATTGTGACTGTTTCATCAGTACTAATACACAGAACAATAGCTGAAAGGTGGAAAAGATTCTAGGGAAAATACTGCTATGATTTAATAGAGAAATATTCAAAGCTTCCAATCTACTGTGCTATTTACAACTATATAACAAGACCCTCTGCAAAGTAATCCTACTGTGAACAGTGTAAGTGAATGCCTGTGGAGCTCACTGAAACACAGGGGTGAAAGAGAAGTTGTCTGGATGTGGCTCCAGCATGGAGGAGAAATACATGGGTTAGCTCCAAACAAACTGGTTGAGGTGTGGAGGAGCAGCCAGGACTGGAAAATGAAACTTGACAAGGGCTATGTGGTGTTCTGGGAAGCTCTGTGATAGACAATTCAAGATCAACCTGCAAGCTTCACAGGATTTACAAGCAAACTTGAACTGGAACCCAGTTTTGAGAAAAGGTAGAATCAAATAACAGTTTTCCTGTAAAATTAAGTAAACCTGGATGTCAGATTTTGAAGTTTTGCCTTTTTTTGAATCTGAAACTCCAATCCAATGCCAGCCTGAAGCACAGGGAAGAAAGAAAGCAGGACTTATTCCATGAGCAATTTGTTATTTACTAATTAAATAGTAATTAGTACCAGACCTAATTCACCTAATTATTTATGGCCTAAAATTTCATTAATTTTCCAGGTATTTCATAGAGATGCAGAATGTTTAGAAATGGTGACCTCACCCTACAGCTGTTTATGGATATGAGTAGTAGGCCTCAAATGAGTTCCCACCACCTTCAACGAGAAAGTGTGATTGACGTAAAACATAAAAACAGCAGAGTTTAGTTTCTTGGTATGTCTTCACCCTCCCATAATGCAGAAAAAAGAAGCACAAGTGTAGTTTCATCATGAAGTTTTAAAAAGCCACTAAACTTTTTAAAAAGTCTCCTAAACAATCAAATTCTTTACATTTGCTGATTAAATTATTTCCTTACATAATAAGTGTTTTAAATACATGGCTTGTACTTCACAGTAATATTGCAGGGCAGGAATTCTTATAATTTATCTGTGTTGAGATTCCTAAAGATCTTTTACAGCTGACAAGTCTTTTACTTTAAGCACTTGAATGACAAACAATGAAAATAGATCTTTCTTCATTCTTACTTCACCTCATTCTAAATTTATTGCCTGTCATCTCTGACCGAGACCTTTCTGTGAAGGAGCCCAGGAGCGACAGGTATTGATATAATAAGGCATCTTACAGAAAGTTTGCTTTGTAGCTACTTGGTGGAATTGGCAGGGTTAGGCTTATGGTTGGACTCTTATCTTAAAGATCCTTCCCAACCTAAAAGATTCTGTGATCTATTCTATGATTCTACTGAAAATACTGGGAATCTTTCAACTGACCATGGTAGTCCATATGTCAGAAAAAAAAATCCTATTGCAAAACTACAAAATTTAATTTGCATCAAAGGCTTCTTCTCAGTTCATTTAATCAGTAGCAAGTATTAATTCATTATCAAGCCTTTCTCTTTTATTTCAGTTTCTGGATATATTATTTATATTTTCATATATTATTTACACCGTTGCAAATCTAGCATAAAAGACAAAAGAGCAGGGCCCTCTGTCTCTTAACCACTTTCTAAAAATCCCAATTCATTACATTAGCACCAGAATCAAAGTTTTATTAATCTGGTTTTTGCTTGCATTTAAACTCATTCTTCAGTAATCAGCATTGTCAGAAAACTTTTTGAAGCCAGTGACAGGTTAAGAGAACACGTGCAGTGATTGCAGCACTTGTGTGAATAGATGGGACACAGTTACCAAATGCCTTCAGTGTCTTTTGGGGGGGCTTTATAGACAATAAAACCGTACTGGCTTTATTCTTGCCAGCCCTGATCAGCATTGTGCTGAGCACATTCCCCCTTTGTGCTCGGTGTAACACGTACTTTGCTAGACGGAACCCCCAGATGTTACTGGGTTCAGACGAAATGTGCTTGCTGAAATACAGCAAAAAGTGTGACAAGGTCTGTGTGCATGACCCTGGAGAAAGGTCTAAAGCACAAGTCTGATGAGGAACAGCTGAGGGAACGGGAGATGTTTAGCCAGGAGAAAAGGAGGCTCAGGGGGGACCTTATCACTCTTTACAACTGCCGGAAAAGAGGTTGTAGAAAGATGGGGGTCAGTCTCTTCTCATGAGAAACAAGTAATAGGACAAGCAGAAATGGCTTCAAGTTGCACCAGGGAAGGTTTAGATGGGATATTAGAAAAAAATTGCTCATAGAAAGGACTGTCAAGTGCTGGAACAGACAGCCCAGTGAAGTGGTTGAGTCATCACACCTGGAGGTATTTAAAAGAAGTGTAGATATGGCACTTAAGGACATGGTTTAGTGGTGGACTTGGCAGTGCTGGGTTAGTGATTGAACTATACTGAACTATATAATAATAATAAAAATCTTTTCCAACCTAAATGATTCTGTGGTACTGTAGTTCTATGATAACCAATGCCACACACCAAAGTACTGTTTTCTTCCTGGCATGTAATATCTTCTTTACGTCTCTGTTTTGCACAGGGCAGGAGGGAGTAATCTTGCTGAATAGTTCTCATTCTGTTTGCTGATGCAGGACTGACTGGAGAGTGCAGGCAGCCTGATCTCAATTTCTAATTTCAGGGGTAGAAATGCTCTTATTGAAGTCTGCACCAGATGGAAATGCAGGATCCAGCCCATTGCAAGCGAGATGAATTATTTTACATATTTGAATGTAATGTAATTTATATTGCAAGAACTTTGTGACCTACATCCAGCAGCAAGGTAATCAACACTGTTTTGTTCTCACCCTTGCTTTTGTTCATATTTGAGTAAGCATGCTGGATCCAGTAGCAAAACTTTCACTGTCTGACATGACTGTTTATGCTTTTCTTGCTATTGTCAGATTTGAGGAAAGCATTCATTCTAATTCTAGTCACTAGACCAGGGCTGTATGCATTTTCACACCAGAAGGGGTTTTTTTGTATATTTGGGGGTTTTGACACTGCAGTTAAACCAACAATAATTTTAGGGTAGTTTAATATTGAAACTTGGAGTCCAAAACAATAAATACTGTCTCAGTGAATACCAAGAAAAATATTTTATAACAAAGTGTCAGTCTAAAACTTCATCCATGGTGCTGGTTTTGCTTGATGTAGAGCTGGTTTTCTTTGGAGTAGCTAGTATGGGGCTTTGTTTTGGAATTATGTTGAAAACACTATTGATAACACAGTGATGTTTTAGTTACTTCTAAGCAGAGCTTACACTGTAGCACTATATGGAGATAGTAGTTGGTTCTGAAAGTCTCTGTGTTTGTTCTAATACTATCATTAATATGTTTCTGAGTTTCAAAGGAAAATTAACTTCTTTTGTTCATGAATCACTGTGTTATATTTCACCATATAATGTCAAAGTGCTCATTGTAAATCTCATATTGATGTTGTGACACTATTATCAAAAAAACCATAAATGTCAGTAATCTTGCTGACCCTCAATTATAAATTTTAAACCATGGTATGTTCTGAACTTGTAAAGGAATATAACCTCTAAGAGCAGTCTTGTACAAATAACATATGTTTTATATGGTTGAGGTTGACACAATATTTTTGTACAACCTTGTCTATTTTCTAATCTATTCTAACTTAGTTTATTCCATCCCTTCCACTGACTTGAAGCATATACAGTTCTTTCTTGATACTAAATATATATATTTTTTTCTTCTTCTTCTTTAACCTCATAAATCAGACCATTTTCCCCATTTTTTCACCTTGTGAAATACATTCTTACGCCAGTAAATACTTTCTCTAAATGTAAGGATGGGACTCACCTGAAATCTGGCCTCTTGCAATTTCTTAGGACTAAAAGAAGGTAGGTTATGTTTGACTCCCTTCTTTCAGAACACAGTTGTCGCTGTTCCCATTCTGCATTTGATGAGATGCTCTTGGACTGCCTGCAACAAGAAAAGGGTTTCCTTTTTTCTTATCCAGTTGTAGTCAATGGGCATAGACCAGCATCTCCACAGAATGATTCATCCTATCCTAAAATATAAGTTGTTGAGATGATATTGGTATCCTGTTTGATTTGCTTTATAAACTTGTAGTGAATACAAAAATAACTTAGAAGGAATACTGGGCAGGGAGATGGGGAAAAAGTAAGAATGAAAGCTTACAGAGTAAAAATAGGACAAGAACAGGAAAGTAAATATCAAGAAGGAAGGTTATGCATATGGAAATAAAGATGTGCATATTTTCTTCATGACCTATTGTAAAAGGAAAATAAAATTTTTTAAAGGAAATAGGTGAGGAAAACGAAAGTGAATCAGGAAAACAGGAATATGAGAAGGAAAAAATTCATTAGGAAGAGGACACAGTAAAGGGAAGAAAACCTGTGTGCTGATAAGGAAGAGATGCCAGTAAGTAGGAGGGGTAACAAAGAAGAAAAAGGGGAATGAGCTCACCAAGAGAGATATGGTCTACACATACTGATGTGCACTTGCCCACTTAATTTTAAAAGATGGCAAAAAGAATGGCAAGAAGTCAAGCCTTCATTATGCCAGGGAAGCACAGCACAGGCTGAGATGTCCTTGCCAGGTGCTGGATCAGAGCCAGTTGGCCCCGTTAGCTGGGGTCAGGCCCCATTTAATGTGCTTTACCCCTAAGCAGAGATTATTGTCAGGTAACAAAGGCCACGTAGCTCCTGCTTAGGAGCACAAGACCCAACACTGGCGTTCAGGGTGAAGGCAGAGCTCCCTCCTGTCTAGCACAGTATACCTCAATCTGATAAAACAGCTTCTGCTACACATTTTACACCAGCTGCAAAAATGATTTAAGGAAAATTTGAATCTTTTGTATACTCGTAGTTTCTAATGAGAGAAGCTAGCGGGATAGATGGTAGACTTTATGCCAAGTAGCCTTAAGAAATATTAAAATAACAAATAAATATTTATAATATTCCTTCTTCAATAAAGCCTGAAGACAGCTAAGTTCTCTCATCTCTTTTATGATTTATTAAAAATTTTTAATTGGTTGTTCTTAAAAAATTCCAATTTGACTTTTAAAGTGAAAAGTCAAAAGATAAAAACATCTGTAGGTAAGCTTCCACATCTGATCTGTCCATGTCTCTAAAATTCAAATGAAGGAATGGATTTAAAAGTTACATTTCAAGCTTCTGCTCTCATTTCAGCAGCAAGCGAGAGTTTTATGTTCTTCTATTTGAAAGGCTAAAGTAAAATTTTTGCATTTGCCTATAATATCTATATGAGTCTAATTCTTTCCAGAATCATGTGACATTAAGCTATATAATAATGATGTCATTTATTTATATGGGTTAATGCCTCTACAGTCTGACCAATTTCACAAGCCATGATACATCACTATGGTAATGTTAAGCCCCCTTGTTATAACTGGGTCTGTACAGTCTGCCATTCCATTCAAAGCAACAAAGGGCAGATCTGCACAAACCACTCCAAATGCTGGAATTAATTGTGTTGTAGACTTCATACTGCACTTGCAGATGTTATTAATTACTGCTACTCTCTGTTTAATATCTGTTTCCATAGTAACTATGGGTTGTTTTTTTTTTTAAGAGGGTGTGAAGGGAAGTAAGTTGAGTAGTTGCTTTGTTTGTTGGGATTTTTTTCCCTTAAAGGAAGAAAAAGGCAATCTGACTATATATACCTATAGAAATATATATGTAAGTATAAATCCCCAAACCCTAAGAAGTGCAAGATAAACAAAAAATAATGACGCAGAAGAACATTAATGTTTTCAGAAGATATCAAGCTACTTAAATAGTCAATTACTTAAGTTAACAGTCTGCTCTCACTTGATCCTTTTAAGTTTAATCCTAGTTAGTGATTTTTGGCACAATCTAGGAAGTCCAGCGAAGTCAGAGTGCGTGCAGTGCAAGGAAACACAGATCTACGTCTGTGTCCAGGATCACAGATTTACTAAGATTCTACCAGCGATTCTGGCTTAGGACTAAAAGGCTTAAAAACTTACATCTCTACGAAGACAAGACTTAATAATAAATTTAATATCTTATGTGAATTGTAAATTAACCATATGACTGTGTATCCTGCATTTGAAATGCAGAAACAGAGTATGTACTATATAAACTAACACACCAAGTACCTGTTATCTTTGTGTCATCTCTAAATTTTGTCTTCATACAACACATGCCGTTGGTTAAGAAGTATTCTAAAAACAGGTAGAATGTCCTGGTAACTGGAGATGTGGGTAGTTTCATATTTACTCCCTACACATATCAGAAGATAAAGTGAAAATAAAAGATTTGTAAATAAAGAATAAAATTATGGATAAATTAAAAATTATTGTCTCTTGAAAATACCAGGGAAGAAAAAAAGTAAGATTTATTTTGATATTTCAATATGATACACTGAAATAACAGAAATATTTCTTTTTACAGTGTAGCATTTATCATATTCTAACTCTAAAATATCATCTGAAAATTGTAACAATCTGAGCTTATTTCCATCAATCGCCAGGTTAGAAAACATGACTTTAAATGTCCAGTTCCCCCTCCCTTGAGTACAGAAAACCTTTTGTCCTCTTTGAAATGCAGATGACTGACTCCAGGAGTACCACAAGAATTTTTATTTTCTGTGGAAGCTCATTGCCAAGTCCCATGTGCACCCGTCTGTGCTGTGGGAGTAAAATATAACCTTTTGAAGCCGATAAGCATTTGTCCCATGCACTGAAGAAATCCTGGGTTTACAGTTTAAGTAGGTTAGAAGTGACACCCATTTTGTGACTGATCTCCAGAAGGGTACACAGCACCTCAATTGCTTGTATGCATTAGTAGCCCGGTGTTTGAAATTGTTATCAAAACATCTACATAAAGCACACAGTAAATAAAAATAAATCATGGTGTAATAAATTAATTAAACATTAAAATAGAGTAACAAAAAAAGGGGGCTCTCAATGTCTAAGAGGATAAATCTGGACTTAGAGTTTTCCTTTTATAACACAAATCAGTGTTTTCCCTATGAGCTGGGAAATTCCCACAGGACCTAAGCATGTTCTGCCTCCCACGCGACACTTTGCAGCAGAAATCCTCTTTGAGGAGAAGTTTCTCTCTGTAAGAGGCTGCTGCTATTTCCTCATCTTCTGCCTTGGACTGGATGCCCAGGCACAGCATCCTTGAAGCCAGCTGAACCACAGCTTGCATGGTGTCCTGCAGAGGAGTCACTGCCTCACCTCCAGAGATTGTCTGAGACCACACTGAGGTGCCTGCTAAGAAAAAGCAGCAGCTGTGCTAGATGGGATCAGTATTCCCTGGAAATAGAGTACCTTTGTTTCTTTTTCACTTTGGAAACTTCCTTTGCCCTTGACTAAGCCTTTCTTCTGGCCAGTCTCCTGAGGTCTGTTTTCTAGGCATAAAAGGAGATGAGAGGAAGATCATTTTTGAAAACATGAAAAGTCTATGGGAGACATCAAGAGGAGGACATAACCTTGAGAGTATAGGGATAAAGGAGGCAGAAAACCTAATGCAGGGTCAGAAAATTGAAAGGAAAAGGATTAATTAAAATATACTAAAGGAGTTTTGAAGATGAAAAAGGAATATAAGTGCTAAGTATTTTCCTTTGTAACAGAAGCTCCGCTGAAAATCAACAGGGAAAGCATGGCTTTTATTTGAGTGGCAATTTGCATATTAATATTGTGATAGCATTATGCAATAGTATATAAGACAGATTGGGTAAACAGAGGCTGTGACCAAACATTTCAGCTTCTTCCCCATGTCTATTGAAAAAAAAAAACTGGCAGAATGTCACACTGTAGGATTGTCCTTGATTTGTTTCCAGTAGAACATTAATTGATGTGTTCCCATGTTTTGATATGTGATTTACAAGCTCAATAACTCGAAGGGTGATTACAGCCAAGCAGGCTATCTGGATGCCAAGCCTCATTTCAGTGAACTGTCCTGGATATTTCACTCTGGAAATCATGGCTTTCTAAATGTGTGGGAAACAATATTAAGCAGTGGCAATCAACAGTGCAGTTTTCTGTTGGTGTAGCAGGAGGGATTATTTTGAAATAGCTAGTACATCTGTTTGGTAGCTATTTTTTTCTTGAACTGGAAAAATCTACAATGTTTCAAACAAAATGCTTTCAAAATACCCAGCAATGTAGAAATTTTTGGAAAGAAAATTTTGTTTAAAAAAATAATCTGGTTTATTTTTTTCAAAGCAACCAAAAGGAATTAAGAAAAATATGTACAACCAGTAAAAAATAAATTTAAAAAAAAAATTCTTCCCATAGCTTGCTTTGTAAAACTCTTGGTAACCCAGAAATTTTGAGCTATAGTTTCATTCCAATACAATCTACTTGCTCAACTGTGAACCCTAAATACCAAGGCTATAATGGTAACAGTGAAAAATCCAAGCTCATTATTGTAATACCCTATGTTGCTAAAATATCATCAATCCATTTCATGTTTCATCTCATTTTCTAATATGGTTTCATTTGGTGAAATCTGCTTAACAGGAAAAAAAACTGGGCTTTTTTTTTAATAGCTATTGTTAAATGAGTAATAAAGAATTTGTGTTTCAAAGAGAAATTACAGTGATTGTGTGATGTAGGTTTATTTGATTGAAAGCTTCTTCCAGTACAGCAGCTTTAAAGGTTAATATTTCAGCTCACACATCAAAACCAGCTAAGAGATGGTGTAAGAATTGAGGACCAGAGTACTAGAGGATGGATAAGGCACAATATAACTTTGCACAGTGAAAACTGGCTCATATTGGCCAAAAATCTGTGGAAGAAACCATCAGCAGCAAATTTGTGATGTCAAAATGTTTAATATATTAAACCAACAAATGATAGTTTAGTATTTCTTACATTGAACCTTCTGTCTGAAAACTATGGATATGAATATTTTGCTTTATCCAGCGTTTAGGAGAGCATCCCTCTTTTCACCTGTGGGATAAGTTGGCATTTCACTGGATCCTGTGCCAGCGTCTTTCTCAGTTCAGCATCATCTTGCGATTTGTTGCAAATTTGCTGTTTTAGGAGACAGTGATTTACTAGCACCTTTTGCAACAAGTGAAACTGCCTCTGTGCAGGAGGGAGATCAAGTCTACAACTCGTTACACAAACTCATTTAAACTCCTCACCATAGTTCCTCATGACTGATTTTTCCACAGAGTATTTAATGATATGAAGAATGCTTCTTCTTATTATAAATAATTTCTTCTATTTCATGCCTTGCTTTATCCATACAGTTTTGCACTAGAAAGTGAAGCACACCTTACTCTGTGGTCAGGTGAGAAGAGTGGCCCTGCCTCAGGCTTTTCAGTGCTACAGAAAATAGGTTTTGATGTGGAAGCAAAGGGGCTTCTTAGCAGCTGAAAGAAGTTATGAGAGTATAAATAAGGCAAAGTAAACAGAAAGTAGGAGTGAATTTTAGGAGTGGCAAGAGGAGTGGGATAATTCAAAAGAAGTCAAGCTTGGGAGGCAGGGTTTATAGGAAGAAGGAGAACCATTGCACATGTTTGAGGAGGAGAAATAAGACCAAAGAGTTTGCAAGAGGAAATAGGAGATCCTATCTTTCTCTGATAATTCTAGTAAGCATATTGCTGTGTCTAAGAAATGAAGTGGTCTTCATTCCGTGTATTTAACTGGTTTCTAGATATCTTTGAACTTCTTTATCCAGAGATGAGAATGGGTCTAGAAATACGGCTGCATCCTTATGTGCGCTAAGGGTCCAGCTTCCCAAAAGTAGAGTTCTCTTCTGTTTGTGTCTAGCTCAGCAAATGAAGATGCAAATAATCCAGAAAGTCATCCTGTGGCTTGGAGCATCCTGCCAACTAGAGATGTTTAATTAATTTCTTCTAAATTCTGCTGTACAAAATGAGATGCTAGAAGTTAGCAAAACGTGCTCAGAAAATGCAGTATTGCTGGGGTCAGAAGCTTTAAGAATAAAGTAACAATTGGCAAAAATATCACTGATTTAAAACAAGTACCAGAAGTTTCACTGCTTTCATAAAGCAGAGAGCAGAGGCATTTATGCAGTAAGGTTAAGGAAAAAAGATGATATAGCTATGGTTATGTCATAGCTATGACACAGCCCTTCAACAAAAAATTACTTTCTTTTGTGTTTCTGACATCATTTCTATTGTTTCTAGATTTTGAAGATAATTTAAGACATAGAAAAAATGTGATAGAATACAATATGGGTTTACAAAGGCTTACTTGATCGTGCTGAATTAAGATTCTATTTTCTTTTGATTTTCTGGACAAAGGAAACAAAATACATCTAATCTACCTAGACTTTTACAAAGCATCTGATACAATTCCACAAGGAAAATTATTAGCTAAATAGAGAAGTCAGGGATTAGCACAAGAATTTTAAAATGGTTAAGGAATAGACTTTAAAAAAGTGAAATGTTGAAGTAAACTCTTGGTTAGACAATTGTCTTGAAAACTAGATTAGAGACTTATTTTATCTAACATTTTCATTTGTAATCTTGGCTCACGGTATGAGGTTGATCTGTTAAAATGTAATGATGACACAAAGGAATTGCCAATATAGGGGAGGGTTAAACATCATATGGGATGAAAAAGATGAATGATGATGGCAATAAGAGAGTAAGAAGAAAATTATGACTTTAGGGACTAATAGGAAAAAATTACTTGCTGCACATGCTGGTTGTTTACACAATGACTATGATTCATTAATATTATGTAGAAAGAAGATAACCAAATATGATCCTGTTATCTGTTTGTGTTCCATTGTATTGCTTTTATATTTTTATTGTCTTATGCTCCTCTGCATTGTTTCCTTCAGGGGAGGTTTAGATTAAATATTAAGAAAAATTTCTTTAGTGAAAGAATGGTCAAGGAGGCGGTGAAATTGCCATTCTTGGAGGTGTTCAAAAATTTTGCGGATGTGCCACTCAGGGACATAATGTAGTGGTGAATATGGTGGTGCTACATTGATAGTTGGACTCGATGATCTTAGAAGTCTTTTCCGACTTAAATGATTCTGTGATTCTGTAAAGCACTTGATTTTGGGCTGAGCGTGAAAAACTGTGATTTTGAACCCTGTTTCTCCCATTCCCATGCATATATAGCCTGTGAAAGCCCATCCCAATTGTGGAATACCCTTCTGGCCAACCATGTGAAACAAATAAATTAAAACTGGAACAAGGGCTAAGAAGGGTTCCTGGGACTAAATGTACTTTGCTTTTATGAGCTGGGGGCAGATAAGGAGTACGCTCACCCTCTGAAATTGTAAGAGCAGACAGAAGAGAGAGAAGACACATTTTAGCTAATGAATAATGCTTGTACATGGATAAACAGGTACAAATTAGCCATGGTTATGTGTGAAGAGGAAAATCAAGACTGTCAGAGCAGTGAGAGTCTATAAGGGGGGAAAAAGGGAACATTTGTTTCTAGTTCATGAAAGAGAAATAGCAGTGCCCCTTTGCCCAGATCAGTTTCTCACTTAATTTTTATTTCCACAGTGAGTATGCATTTCCCTTACCATCAATAACAACATTCTTCACTAGCAGATTACTTTTCTAAGCCTCTCCAGGCTGCAGAAATTAAGCATCATTTCTCTTTTCACAGAGTTTGCATTTGCTGTTCCCTGACCACCCTCCAGTTTCTGTGTTTATGCTCTTTCTCACTGTGCTAGTTAACCATTTTAGAGTTTCTCTCTGCTGCCTCATTTGCTTTTCTCCTTTTTCTGCATGATAATTTTAGGCATCTTGATATAATTAATTTTATTATTATTTTCTTTTTTTTCTTTCCTTCATTTTTAGCCAAACTTTTCACCAAAGCAGTTGAAACACCATTTCTTTCTTGAAAAAGTGACCCTGTTGCAGGATTCTCTATCATCATCATCACATACAGCAGCCTTAAAATTTAAAAGCATAAGACTACAACAGGCAGGCAGAATGCATATAAGTTCCCAGACTGATACAAGCCTAAATGGTTTTAATTTCTTTTTCTCTATTATCCTAATTTTCTAATTATAGCAGTGACTCAACATTCAATTTATTTGACTACCAAAAAATGCTCTGAAACCTTTCTTCTTCAAGAAGAAAGTATGTCAGCCCATGCAGATAACAAAATCCGAAAATCCCATCCTCCTTAGATCCAACACAGAGCAAGAAAACCCTTGTTTGCTCTCAGTAATTTTTGATACTTGCTTAAAAACAAGAAATGTATTGTCAACCACCTCTTCAAACTGGCTCTTGCCAGGGCAGAATTCTCCAACATTAGTTTTTTAGCCCTTTTATCCTGATTTTTTCTGTCAAACCATTTAAAAAAACCCGACTTTCAAATAGTTAAATTACCATTACTGCTATTTTGGGGGAAGACTGTTGTTTGGTGCAGTCAAAGGCTGGATCAGATCCTGGGCTGTGTAAGCAAAAGTTGCTGAAAATCAGCCATAAACTGTTCAGTTTTTCAGACTGAAGTCAGAGTGTTAAACTCAGTGATACCAGATACAATCTCTATCTTTATTTAAAACTAATATGCGAATTCATGCAAACCCATATAAGGATGATTTTTTTTGCCTCACAGGGATTAGATAGATGGCCAGAGAGGAACTGCATGCTTGCTGTTAACACATCATGAGTTATAAAATGTTAATAACTCAGCCCCTGTCAGAGTAAGGTACCCTCTCAGAAAAGCAATGGAGACATAGATATTTCACTTCAGAAAGAGTTTTCATATCTGTTTTTTTTTCAGGTGAGCTTGAAATCCTAATCCTTCTAAATGTTCCACATAAATAAAGCGGTAAGTTTGAGCCAGCTAAACAGTGGTTTGATTTTACATCTAAAATGTTAACACTGGTAATAAATGCAAATGCAGTACTGAAGCAGTTATCACAATTGGATTAAATGTTCTAAATGCTTTGGACATTCTGCTGAAAAAAAATGGAGGAGTATCTTTCGGAATATGTGTAACATTTAATTTCAATACTCCACTCCATGCTCTATTTTTACAAGAGCTAAAATAAAATTTGAATGATTTTGCACAAGACTTACATAACTACAAAATTAACTAAATATCTTTATTTAAATGAAACAATTAAAAAAATCTTAATTTGATCACATAGCTTGGGCATTTTTCAGTTTTGCCTCACTTAATTGTTTCTCTTTCAGTCAGTGAACCTCCCAAATCCATTATTCACTTCATTCTTTCCCTGAAATGACCTTTCATGGTGATGCATGGAAGAATTAGAAATGAGGCTACCTCTAGCCTTCTTCAGGTGGAAGAACACACCCAAAAACTTCAAGATCCTGAACTCAAAGGAAGGAAAAATGAGCAGAGAAAAAAGAAAATTAACCACTGCCATAAACAACAAAAAATACAGAAGGACGTCAGTTTACCATCAAGCTGCAAAACCTGTTACTACAGATTTTCACACAAATAAGAAATTGTGTGCTATTGCTCCAATTTTTTGTGATATTAAATCTTCAGAGCAGATACTTTTGAAAAGAATTGAGTGACATCCATGCATTGTCCTTGCTGCTGCTTGCTGGCGGGGTTGGAGGTGGTGGAGAAGCCCATCATGGCGTAGATGGAAGGGGACTTAGGAAATTTGTGGGGTTTTGACAAAGTCAAGGCCAAAGGAGGAAAGTAGATCAAGAAGGACTGAAATATAACCTGTTATTTACATAGTTCCAGTGCCATGAAGGTTAGTGAGTGTCTAATGATTTGCTTTTCCTTGTTGCTTCCTCTTTTTTTCTATTTTATTTCTTTTATTTGCTTCTATGCTGAAATTACTATTTTTTTTGACAGCTCATGACAATTTCCAAAAGGAAAAGTAAAAAATAATATAGGGTAAAATTTGTAGAGAAATAATCAAATAATCATGAATATGTTTTGTCTCATAAAAGGCATTTTATTTCGTGGAAATCCCATAACATTCATCACTTTGGGGGTTTATTGTAGTTAACTTTTTTCTGCCTAAGTTTTAAAGCTGTAAGCCTTGTAGATCTCTGAACCCTAATCCCAAGGGTACTTAAAGGCGGAGGTTGAGGTCCTCAGCATTGTGGGTGGCCCAGATTAGGAACATGTGGAGGGAGCAATGTAGCTGCAAATGCCACACGCCCCTCGGCACGCCTTTTTCAGCCCCAGTGTCCCTGGAACTGTAGGTCTGTGGAACTCTGAACCTTAACCCTAATGGCAGCTGGGGGCCAAGACTGAGGTCCCAAACATCATGGCTGGCCCAGATGAGAAAGTTGTGGAGGGAGCAACATTAGTGCAACATCCCCCTTAATGGTTACCACATAGATCTAAGAGATCTTAAGCCATAAAAAATGAATCCTAATAAAAACTGAAATAAATATTAGATGTTTCTAAGTATGATGGAACAGACAAAGGTTGTTACCTGTAAGGAAAAAAGCTCATTAAGAAGACCATAGAGACCTGTATTTACAGAGATAAAGATTTGATGTTCTGAACAATTTAGTTATTATTAATAATTATAAAATAGTTTTGGTTGGAAGGGACATTTAAAGATCAGCTAGTCCAACATCCCTGCCGTGGGCAGGGACACCCCCCACTTGATCAGGTTGCTCAAAGGTCCATTCAACCCGGCCTTGAGCAATTCCAGAGCTGGAGCATCTACCACCTCTCTGGGCAACCTGTGCCAGTGTATTGCTACCCTCATAGTAGGTAATTATTTCCTTATGTCCAATTTAAATCTACCCTCTCTCACTTTAAAACCATCACTACAGGCCTCATTTTTTCTTATAAACCCCCTTCAGGTACTGAAAGGCTATAGTAAGGTCTGCCCAGACCCTTTTCTTCTCCCACCAGTCCCAGCTCTCTCAGCCTGTTTTCATAGGAGGTGCTCCAGCCCTGTGATCACCTTCATGATCCGCCTGTGGACATACACTAACATGATCCCCCTGTGGACATACTCTAACACGACCATGTCTTTCTTCTTCTGGTGACCCAGAGCTGGATGCAGCACTCCAGGTGGGGTTTCCCCAGAGCAGAGTAGAGGGGCAGAATCCCCTCCCTCAACCTGCTGCCCACACTTCTTGTGATGCAGCCCAGGACATGCTTGGCTTTCTGAGCTGTGAGTGCACATGGCTGGCTCATGTCCAGCCCTTTATCCCTCAGTGCCCAAGCCTTTCTCCCCAGGACTGCTCTCAGTCTCTTCATCCCCCAGTGTGTATTGCTACTGGGAATTGCCCTGACCCACGTGCAGCACCTTGCATTTGGCCTTATTGAACTTCTTGAGGTTAATTATCTGCTTTCATAGTGCTAAAAATAGGTGCCTAATTCCTGGAGCCTTTAGTTACACTGGAAGGAGGCAAAAGCTCCTTTGTATAAAGGCCCTAAGACATAAGTTTCCAAGATCTACTATTCCAGGGGAATGATATCATACTATTATAAATCAGAAGAAAAGAAATGGTTTCAGTAGATACTCAGTTGCTGAAATCTGTTGACAAAGATGCTTTGATCTATAACCACTAACATGTCCTCTCTTTTGGCTTTTGGGTTTCCTGTGGTTTTGTTTTTTGTTGTGTTACAAAATTACTGTGACGAAATATTTCTGCCTGTAGTTATTCTCAGCTAATGTTTATTTGGATTCATGAACTAAACAAAATTTAAGGCCATTTTGGTTACCAGAGCTACCAGACTTGTTCCCAAACACACAATTAGGCTTGAGGTAAGAATTCAGCTGTGTCCACTGTTCAACCTTGGAAATTCTTTTTGTAGATAAGAGAGAGATTTAACCCAAGAATGTCAGAGAAAGTGGTATAAAACCTCAGATAAAAATTCCAGTCAGGAACTCAATCACATGTTGGAAAAATGCTGATTTAGTGAATTTTCATGGCTGCTTTCACCAGTACCTGTAGCTTTTGCTAATGGGTTTCCTGTTCAAACACTGGTTGTGTTAAGAAAGGTCTAATGATAGAAATGTGTTAATGCCATGACTTCAGAAAACCTGACCTGATGACAGTCCCCTGCCCAGAGGATGCAATTAAATTATAACTAGGGTAATGTCTAGCTTGTTTACTTGCTTATAGTGGAGTTTCCTGATAGCAACAAACATACAGCAACATTTTTACTGGTGCTAGTTGTGACAAAAATAAAGCTTAACAGGGAAGAGAATATACCAGTGCTCATTTGAGTGGTAGTAGACTTACTTTCTCAGTGATTTCAGGTTATTTTAATTGAAGTTAAGGCAATTTTTTCCCTATCTGTTTGTTTATCTCCTTACAGAGGAGGCTTTCTGTGTTAAGAACTAAATGGCAAGTCACTACTTCTATCTCCCTGTAGCTGGAGCTAGTCTTTCTATTGCCATGGAGGGCATAACCTAATTTGGGTGCCTCACTGAGACATCTACAGTACTGTTCCATTAGTGTGAGTCAAAAAGACAGGGATTAAGTCTGAGCATTTTCCATATCATTCAGTAAATATATCCTGGGATCACATATTGAACCATGAAGATAAAACAAATGGTGGATAGTTCCTCTCTAAGCTCTTCCATACTGTACACGTAATATTTCCTACAAGCTCTTGACCACTGTTGTAATAGAGTGAACAAAATTTACTAAAAGGCAAATTTATGGTATAGAAGTATTAGGGAGAGTCATGGGAAGATGGAGAAAACACACAATGGGGACTGAATTAAGGCTGCAGAAGTAGCTTTTAAATGCTTGACTCTGTAACCTTTGTAACCTTAATAATGTTATTTTAATGCATACTATGTTTTATTTGTTTAATGCCTCAGGGTAGCTACATTTGGAATGAACTCCATCACCTCCACTGAAGGAAGCAACTCAATAGGTCCCGACCCAGCATGGCCTGTTGTGATCAGCCTCTGTAAGGTCATAAGTATCAGCCTTAGCCCTGAGAGCTGATGACAGAGTGCAAAAAAATTCTGTCCTCAGTTTCATGAAAGCCTAATTGCTCACTTTGTCATGTTGATCTTGTAACATGTCTCCTGCTCCTACTGCTTCTCAGTAATTTTCTGCATAGAAATACCCTCTGTGCACTGTCACTATTCACTCTGTGACATGGTGAAACTACTGTACAGGCTATTTCAGTTAGATTTCACTAGGGAATGTTATTTCTCCCTGGAGCTGCTCCCATCAGCTTCATGCTATTTCTATCTCTGAAGAAACAATTCTAAGCAGCACCCTTTCTAATGATATCAATCCTTCCCCTCCTCCTTCTCAGAGCTGGCAGTCATAGTTGACTGCATGCCAGATTAAAATTTAAGAGGGTTACTATCCAAAGTGTTTGATATACTCTAATGCTTCAGGATCCTTTCACTGTAATGTCATCCTATACTTCAGCAAGGCATTGCCCAGCTCCTGAATTCCCCAAATCCAATGTATCCAGAATCCTGGAGCAATGCATTTGTGTTAGGGCAGCTCTGTCAGTTGAAATATCAGTCTGCAGAATGCTACTATGACTCTGTGATCTTGGGTGTCCTAGGTGAGTACAGCAATGCTTTAACAAGCTGCCTCTTTGCAGTCCTGTGGGCCATTTGCTTGGATACAGAGGGGAGGGGTGATGTGGAGGACAACACATTAACCTTCTCTGTGCCTTGGATTGTTCTGAACTCTAAGTCTGAACCTAAAGAGCCGCATTGGACTTTTGTGATCTTCTCACCACTGCTTTGAAGGGCATTTTACTTAATTAGAAAAATGCACACAAATTAGGTCCACATCACTGGCATCATATGTTATCCTTGGTTGCCCATAGAAAAGAAACATCATTAAACATAAACTCTCCTCAAAAATGCTATCCTGTCACCAGTTATTTCATGCAATGTTACCTTCCTTTCCTCCCTGTTTGCCTAATGACTTAGTGTTGTTATTCATACTACTTCTGTGCTATTTGACTTACCACCATATGTTCACTCGCTTTAGATCTGATAATAATGATCTTTCGTGGTATATGCACTTCCATGTATTAATTATTGCTGGGATTCAGATGTTTGGGTTTCAGAAATAAAAAGGTGTTTTCTTTGTATTTTTTATCATTCGGAAACAGTCTTCTTTTGCAAAAAGAGGTAAAAAAATGTTAAGTTTTAAAGGATTAATGTTTAAATTAGCATAGAACTACAGCAAAAATAAGGAGAGTGAAAAAAACTATTTGACAAAAAGTTTCCATTTTTAAAAGTTTGCTTTCATTGTTCTGACTGTTAAACGCAACTTGTATAATATTGAGGATATTCAAGCAGATAGATTGCAGAACCTGTAACAGGCGGAAAACATCTAGGCAGATGGAAGAGAATGTCTAGACAGAGCTGTACACACCTAATGCTGAAAAGTAACTTCAATCCTCACTGATACCAGCTGCTGTAATTCCTGTTTATGATGTACTATGTTATGCTAGTACGATAGGAATTGTAAGCCAGTTGTCTGATATAATAGTCATAGTGGGTTTTGTTGGCTGGAAATTCATAACTGATGATCTTCATGGATTTTTGTGTTCTGCATTTTGTCTATTTTGCAGGATGAAGTACCAAAAATGAAGATTTTGGCCATACAGTAAATGAATAAATTAATTCACTTTTTGGGTGACACAGGAAAGCTTTTTCACAATCCCATAAATCCTGGCCTTTAGTGGAACAAGACATCAGAGATGAGAGCCATAGAAAGCCATCCCCTTCCCAACTTTCTTGTGGAGCAGGGATATGTTGTTTTGGCTGATCACGAATTTCTGAAGAATTTAATTTGTACTGATAAATATCCTTCTGATATTACCTGGGAGTTTTGAATTGCTCTGCAGCAGTTACCAGAACTGCATAATCCCTGATGAGTCACTTTCCTTCACTGACCCAAGCATTACACAAGTTGCCTTTTGTATACAAGGCTGCACCAGGATATGTACATTAATATCTTTATGTTGAAAACGGTACTCTCAGAACATAAAAGAATCAAAACTACAAGGACCAGAAGGAATGGTGTGAAGTTTAGGTTGGATATTAGGAAAAGGTTTTTCAACCAGTTCTTGTTTGGGCACTAGGACGGGCTCCCTGGGGAAGTGGTCACAGCACCAGCCTGACAGAGTTCAAGAAGCCTTTGGACAATGCTCTGAGGAACAGGGCGTGACTCTTGGGGATGGAGCTGTGCAGGGCCAGGAGCTGGACTCGATGTTCCTTTTGGGTCCCCTCCAACTCAGCATATTCTGTGATTCTGTGATTAATTGAGCAACCAAAACACCTGCCTCTGCTTTGTCTACAGAAAAAGTTTAGAGGAGAAAGAGTCTACTAGTCACATGCACATTTAATCACAAAATCACTTAGGTAATTTAGCTTTGATCCACTAGCTGTGCTGAGAAACATAAGGACATATTTTTATTTCACCCAGTGGAAATACAAATATTTTCTGTATAAAAAGATCCTATAAAACTATGAAACATTAAAATTTCAACTGTTGTTTTATTTCAAACTATAAAATTAAGGCTGGAAAATGAACCCTTTTATTTTGCACATGCTGAATAGAAAATATTTTAAAAATTAGAAGTGTAAGTTTATATATTGGGGCTGAAGACATAAGTTCCATGCAGATACCTACCAATATTTGGCCTATCTGAAGCTGTAATTTTTGAGAGTTAGATATTTATTGATTTTTTTAAATTCAGGTCTCCTATAACATAAATTTTACGTGGGCTGGAAATTTAAGTACCTTTGAAAATATGACAGTAACCAGAAGAAATGGTCTTTTTAGAGGAATAAAAGATTGAATTTCTTTTTAATCTTCAAATGAGAAAAAAATTATCAACATTAGTCTTTCTATTTGTAAGGATTCCATGGACATCCAGTTTTTTAGTCATGACCTGTGATTTGTGCATTTACATTATCATTACAGGTGAATCAATATACTTCTGAGTACGACTACACCTATCTAACCAGTAATCCAAATGTTTAAATGCTTAGAACTCATATGTTTCACCTTTCTGATTTTCTAATTTTCAGTTTGTCTCCTTGCAAGAGAGAGAAGCACTGACTTTTCCATGAGATGAAAGAATGGAGCATCAGAGCCCAGACAACATGTATCTCTGAAAGAGAAGGGGAGAACAGTCGATATTATTGAGGTCTCTGACAGCAATCCCCATCCAGCTCTTTCCAGAAGGGCATTTTTCAACAGTGTTTGAGAAAATGCTCCGTGTGCTGCATGTTTTACCACACAGAAATACAAAAGTGAGAGTCTGCAGGAGAGTAATGCTTCAGTGTTGAACTGGACCCTGGGTTTTCCATTTTCATCAAGAAAAGCAATCTGCTGGGGAGATGGAGGCCTCTGCAGAGCTTTGTTTTGTCCCTCCAAACCAGCTCACATGTGGTGTAGCCTGAGAGCCAGAGAAGCTTGGACTGGAAAGATATGTACGCACTAAATTGGCCTTGAGAAAATGGCTTTATCATCGAAATATATGCATATCCAAGCACAGTAATTTTCAGAAAAACCTGGTGTTTTGGAGACTGGAATTTCTAGTTTTCATAGAGTTCTTTTCAGTAATGGTTTTGGAACAAACTTCTGGATGAATCCTTTCTTCCGTAAAACCTCAGGAGAATTTTCTTTCATAAAACCTACAGTAGAGTTCCCCAGTCTACCTGGTTTCCCAGAGAGGGAATTGGAAGGAAAAGACCCTCTACTCAGGTATGATAACCAGGATGCCTTTAAACACAAAAGTTCCTAAAATAATTATTAACGTGAATAACATTTTACAGATATTTTAAATCAAGGATGACATATTTTTACTTTTGTGCCATTGCTATAATTTGTCAGGTTTTTTCACTTTTTCATTAACTAATTTAGAGAAGTGTTGAAAGCTTTTTATAAAAGAAATGCACGTCATATCACTTGGATGACAATACTGAATTTCTTCCAGGATTTAATATAATGGCTGCGTTTAGCACTCTGTTCATTTTCTGAATAGATAACAAGGTTGCCCTTCAGCCATCACAGCTCTTGCATATTTGAAACACACATGTTGAAGCTTGAAAAGTATCTCAGAATATCCATAATGAGTAAAAAGCCTGATCGAAGAAGTGGGTGGTA
Source organism: Dryoscopus gambensis (assembly GCA_013389985.1). NCBI lineage: Eukaryota > Metazoa > Chordata > Aves > Passeriformes > Malaconotidae > Dryoscopus > Dryoscopus gambensis. The sequence goes on along the minus strand of WEIT01017141.1, from coordinate 5,601 downwards.
TCCTATTCACTGAGGTGTTACAGGCACATAATCAATAGGGCATGGAGGAAGGAGATCATTTTTATTTTCTAAATTGTCTTGTTCATTTATATGTGAAACAGACATTCATTAGCATTTAAATACTTTTTGACATTTAAGATACTCCCCTATTTTTATGAGATTTTGACACAGTTTCATTGAAAATCTTTTTATAACTTGATTTAGAAAATTATTTTAACAATTTCTACATATTCTGTCAGCCGTGGGTGAACTGTCAAGAGGATTGCTTTTATTTAAATTCTCAAATGTACACATTTACAAGGAGCTTAGGCCTCGATTTGGGCCTGAACAAGGCACTTGCTGTCACATTTTTTGAGGCAGTTGAGGAATTCTCTGGAGAAGATGGTCTAAAACTTCCCCTAATAGTGGCTGCTGCAAACAACATCCAATACCAAAAAGGGAAGCAGAAAAAAAAAAAATGGAAGAAATTTTAATACTGTGTCTGCCTTATAGGTTGGAAGCTGAAGGGAGGGTTTCAGCTCCCCAGAGGTCAGGAGGGGAAGCCTGCAGTAGACTACTTGAATGTTAAAACGTCTATTTCTAGATATTCCACTCTTTATGCTGATTTAAATTTTACTGAGAGACCTGTCACCAATAACAGAAAGCAAGTAAAGTCATGGGAATGAATATGACGGGTTGAATCTTTTAATCTAGATTGAATCTTATATTTTGGACCTGATCTTCGTTTGAAAATAATGTTCTTCAAAGAAAGAGCTTCTCTGGGTGTCAGACTAGCACCTGAACAGAAGTATTGTTGTGCCAGGTACAGTTTGCGTCTGAGTTTCTGAAGGACTGAGAAATGTCCAACCATTTTAATGATGGTCTGGTACTCTTTCATTTTATTTCAGCCTGCTGAATTACAAACTTCCTACAAGCATGAGTATCTACTTAAATCTCTATTTGCACACACCTGAAGGCTTCTGTCAGGGTTGGCCCAAGACACCTAGTGCTTGGTTTACAAGGGTCTGTTATCACTTCTACGTGTTTAGGATCTGCTGTCTTGTGTGCAGGGGGAGCAAAAATAAGTAAGAGGAATATATTCTTTTGTTTTATAGGGAAGGACAAAGGAAACAGCTATGGCATAATAGACCTTGAAATACACTGGCTGCAGCATCTCTTGAGAGAGACTTCAGCATGTTTCCTCTAATCAGCAGCCCACTTCTCCCCCTCTGCCTCACTACAGCTGTATGAATAAAGGATTCTTTTTTTCCTAGAAGTTCTGGAAACAAGGAAAAAAAGCACCTTTTAGGGCAAGCCAAGATTTATTTTAGCTTCTCAGTGAATCAAGTGGTTTTTTATGAAAAACACTCTAGCTTAAACAAAACATTGCTTTTGACAGGGAAGAAAACTTTCTTTTTCTTTTTTTTTTTTTTTAAGAGGAGAAGGCTTGAAAACAAAAGATCATAATGAAAAGATTTTGAATATAAAAAAATTGAAAAACCAATGGATGCTTTTTTTTTCCTAATCTCAGACCTGTATGATTTTTTTTTTCAGTTGCGTTTTAATGCAGTTAAGTAAATTTTGAAATCAGTTCACCTTTTGGAAATGTTTTTAATGTTCCCACAACTGTAGTTTTCTTTAAAAGTAATCCAATTTATCAGCCACAGGTTGCATTTACTCCTGCTCCACTCACCTATAATTCTATAGAAACTGTTTCTGACTAATCCAGTAACTGAAATTATCTCCTCAAGAAAGCCCCCCTCTTCCTCCTCTTTTTTTTTTTCTTTAAAGAAAAAAACCACCCCAAATCCTTTTGTTTTCGGTACTTCAGAGAAAAGTCTCTGTTCTAGAATAATGGGGAACTTTTGGTCCGTCTTCTGCCCTTTTGCCTCCAGTTTTTGATACGGAAGTTCCTGCAGTATCTTGGTGGAGTTCTGCATATGACCCTCCCTTCTTCACAGCATTCCAGCACCAGCTGCCTACGGAGCAGACTGGCATCAAAGTGGGCATCTGAATTCTCTTAACTCATTTTAAATCCCCAGTATAAGAACTCAAATACAGTGTAGGACAGTGTAAAGCAGCATTAAATATTTATATTTTTATAGGATTTCAAATTCAATTAGAAAAGAAACCAAAAAAATGAATCAGACGACTGAATCCTTCTTGATTCACCATAAACGAAGGCTACCCAACACTTGCTTCCAAGACCATTTACTAGGATTTGCTTGTTTCCTGAGGTTCAAATGCCTGCCTTGTTTATTTTCTTCAGGTGTGGATCTGTGAAAGCCAGAATAGGCTTTTCTATCATCCTTATTAGTCTTATATGAAGCAGCTGCTACCTCTTTCTGAGCAGCAAGCAGGTTTCCAGACAGCCTGAGGGGCTACCATCTGACATCCATATTTTGTTCTCAATAGGTCTGTGACTCATGCTTTCAGGGGAATACAGTAGTAGGTAGCTTTTGTCTCCTTTTGTGCTGATGATAGATGCAGTTTCATTTCCTACTGCAACTGGGCAACCAGTATAGCTGTATTTCTTTTTTAAATAATTCACCCCCCCCCAAAAAAAAACATTTAGTGTTTAATTTACTGGTATTACATACTCATGAAACATTACACAAATAAAATTTCTGTTTAGTACCCTAAAATGAAATCAAATACAGCAAATTTGATTTGGGAATAAGGAAAAACTAATATGAATGGTCTTCCTGGTGAAGACCCTCAGTGGTTTTTGACATAGTGCCTCATGATATGACCCTGCTGGCTGGGGAGACAGGGGCATTATTATTTGTAGTGTAGTTGTGCCCATGTGTCCCAGTGGGAATGTACTAGACCTGGGGAGAGTGCTGTGAATTTGCTGGTCTCCCAGACAGCTTTCAGCCTCAGCAGGAAAAGCGTGGCAGGAAGCAGGGTAGAAGGGTGAAGGGATGCGCTAAAGGGCAGTCAGCAAAGCCAAGGATAAGCACCCAGCTTTTGATTCCTCTGCCTCATATCCACTGCTTAGAAAAAATTTTCAACAAAAAGGATGGAAAATTAAAGCCCTGAAAATCCTAAAGAAATGGTAGTTGAGTTCTGTAGAGAAACCACCAAAATCAAATCTCGGAGAATTGTAAAGACCTTTTTATCAGCTCATAGCTTTGCACAAGCTCCTTAGTTCTTGTCATTGCTTCAGATCCATCTAAATTATTCATCTCAGAAATAATTTTTAATTTTAAGAAAATAAAATTCATACCTTTCTATACTGAATTT
>WEIT01017140.1:2985-13452 GCA_013389985.1 Dryoscopus gambensis | reverse complement strand
GATTAACTTGTACTTCATCCAGACCCTTAGTTCCTGGATGACACAGACCAACCCAGAAGTAAGGCTGCATCACTCAGCTCTCTTTCCCCCCAAGCCTTCTTCCAAACTCTGTCCCAGTTAAGTCTGTCCCAGCTCCCAGCCTGGTTGTAGGTCTTGGGTTCCCCCACTGCTGCCTACCAAGACATGTCAGGCGGGCTGCTCTGACAGAGGCTGCACAGAGGAGGCTCCAAGAACAAAAGGTAGAGTACAGGCAGAAAAAGGAAAACGCTATTTTTAGTCATGTCAGACGTAGAAAGGTTATAGCAGGTTCTTTATAAAGCTCTGAGATTTCCTGAAACTTTTAAAATTTCTTCTTTGAGCTACACATTTCACAGAAGGAAAAATCTTTCTACATCAATTTTTGTATAGAGCATATGGCAACCACCTATCTTAGCTTGGCAAACTTTTCCTTCAGTGCAAATTCCAGTAAAACTTTATGTTAAAGAGAAAGGAAAATGTTTTATAGATGTCGTAAAACTCCCTCTTTTTTACATTAAGCCAAACCACAGTAACTTCATAAAATGAATTAATTTTCCATAATGCATCAGAGATACTGTGATCAATAGAGTGGAAAATAATCTGCTGTAAATGAGAACTATGAAAGGAATCAGAGTGCATGTAATCTGTCTGATAAGTAGCACAAGATTTGTTATGTGTCATAAAATTTTTGAAGTAAAAAATTACATTGTCTGCACCACAAACGGTATGTGAATCTAACAAAAACCATAATGTGTATCTGGTAAATAATTTATGTTATTGTAGAGAACTTTTTCTGTTGTTGTTGTCATTTTTATTGTTATTATCTTCTTATTATATCAATGTAATACTTTGAACATATATTTTTTCAGATCAGATCTTCCTATTGCTCAAACTTATGTTTCTCACTGGCATCTTGTTATAAGTCATTGACCTTTTTGTTTGTTTTGACTCTTTTTAGGAGTGTAGGAATATGATGAATGATTAACTATCTTCTGATGTTATCTTACTCCACACAGTTCAAGTAGATTATTAGATTTTTCTTTTCTCCTCCCTAACAAGGAAGAAAAAGAAAAGGAAAAAATACTTTCAAAATATTTTCAAAATTCTTGGTGACTGATTTGCAAAATAGTGAAAATTCTCCATCTCTTTTCTGAGAAAATTGGTTTAGCAAAGTAAAGGGCAAAGATTCAGCAGAAATCCCATTTTATACTGAAAGAAAAGGTGTAAAATGCTCACATGAGAAAATTTGCAAGTCTGCCATGTTATCCATGCTTTCCAGTGATTTTGTTTGTTTTTTGTTGCTGTTCGTAAATCTGTGAAAGACATTTATTACTTGGTATAAAATCCTCCTGAAATTTCTCTCCTTCCTCTCCAGACTGGTGGCTACACAAAAATGTGCCAGTGGTCTTCATCATCCATAAATCAAGTGCATTAGCCACAGCTGTTCATGACTCTCCAGCCCTTCACCAGTGCCAGCAGTGTTACTCCCAGTGACACACATCAGTTTTACCCTTGGTGTAATCCCCCAGCTCACCCCTTCATAAGTGCTTGTGCAAATGTGCCAAAGAAGAGCATAGCCAGACACCACGCAAGCACAACAACAGAATTGTTACGGTGTTCCCCAAGCTGTTTCTCACTGATACAACCACAACTGCTCTTCAGAAATATACAAATAACACCCTTTCCCAACCCGTCATTCTAGGTACAAATAAGTTAGCACACACTGGTTGGGTGTTGCTCCCAGGAAAACAAAAGGCTCCAGGGATCTTCTTTCTCATCTCCCTCTAGTGTGTCAGCAGATTATAGAGATGAAGTCAGTAATAGCTTTTTATATTCTTAGTCCTAAAAACCTCAGCACAGCTGAACTTTGCTCTGTCATAAAATGCTTTGCTCTCCTTAGGGCTTTTAACACACTAAGTCTTTCAGTTTTACATCAAACCTTGCCTGGATTCCTAACAGTGCTCCTTCAGTGAACTCCTTGGCGCAGCTGGAGTCAATGACCTAAGTCCTCTGGCCTGCAGGAAAGGCAGGATTTCAGCTCTCATTCTTGCAAACTTTCTTCATTTTCACTGTACCCCTTCATCTTTATTTTTCATTTCCTATTCCTATTTCCTAAACCTCTTTCATTGCTCGTTCATAGAAATTTGCCTCAAATTCTCTGTTTCCTTGGCAATTGTTGCTTTTTACATGCTCCAGTTATAAATTTTGGATATGTGCTTGTTGTGGGTGTCTGTGTCCTGTTTCGAATGAAATCATCAGTCTTTTTACTGGGTGGGTACATCCAATGCGAAGTTTCACTGCAAATGTGCATGTTTGCTCAGGTCTCTGAGCCAGCTGACTGTTCATTTTTAACACCATGAGGTGCCTATGCTCGTATCCTTGCCTGAGTGATTTCTTGGGTTTTTGGTCATTTGAGGATAGAACATGGAGCAATGGGCACAAACAAAGTGGGGAAATTTAGGCTAAATATAGGAATAAATTCTTTACTGTGAGGGTGGTGAGATACTGGAACATGTTGTCCAGAGAAGATGTGGATGCCCCGTCACTGGCAGTGTCAAAGCCAGGCTGGATTAGAAGTTGAGGAACGTGGTCTAGTTGGGAGATGACCCTGCCCATGGCAGCAGGAGTTGGAGCTAGGTGATCTTTAAGGTCCCTTCCAACTCTTAATATCCTATGTTTTCTAATACTGTTGCTTATGAATGCAAACAATTCAGGGAATTTTCCTTCTGAATGAAAACTGAACTTCTCTTCTGGGCCAGACCCACTCACATATTCAGTCCTTGCTGGCCAAGTGATGCAACAGGCACAGTCTCAAAGAGTGACCTTTCTTTTTGTTGGAAGGATGCCCATGCCTCCTCCTCTTCAGGGCTCTTCGGTTGGAGATTATTAAAATGCCATGGTTTTAAGAGGATTGTTTGATGTGTGAATTGTTTTGACTGGCTATCCACAGGATGATAACAAGGTGTCCTAAGTGATTGCTCCTTGGATTGAACGCATTTAAAGCAGGTGTTTGCAGTTGTGTTCAGGAATGCAAACAAGGAAAAAATGAAGAGAAATACTGCAAGCCTGACTGGTGCCCTGCTGTCTCCTCTGATAGGGTGGAGGAGCAACACAGAAATAAATTTTGATTAAATCAACTACTGGCTGCTGGCAGGCAGTCGGAGGTAGTTACTTCCCTAGATGTAGAAAAGATGTTTATTTGTGGCGAACTCCACTTAGAATGTACTTGTTATCGTGAAAACTGAGAAGCTGGGAAGCACTGCCCTTCCTGTCTTTTTCTGCATGGAAGATGCATTTACACCATAGTGAGGTCCCAAACTTTCTTTGAAATGCCTCTAAAAAGTTTCTCTGTGTTGAATTTGTGTTCTGACTCCTTGAAGATTCAAAATCACTGCTCCTTTGGATAAGGAGCTTGATAACACCGGTACTCTTTGAAACTTGAGCCTTCAAATTGTTGATTCATACAGCAGTTGGCTTAAAAGAAATGGCAGTTCTGTAAACTGTGGGTTTTAGTTACAAAAATATCACCTCCCTCCCTGCAGGGATCAGGAAGAAGGTTTCTCACTTCCTCACCAACATTCATGTTCACTAGAATGCTCCCTGTTTAATTCACTTCATACCTGCTGTTTTTGCAGAGTCCTGATGTTGTTAACATTTCTACCCACCTTTTTAAATGGTAGAAAGCAATGGTTTTCTTTGGGGCACGGGATGTGATCACCAGAACTGAGCTGCTATCTGAAAGCATAGTCAGAAAATGGAATTTGCTGATGTTGTATCTTGCGGATGGAGTTACAACAACATTATTTTAATTCCAGCCTCTCAGTATCAAATAACATCTTGAAAAACCAAGAGTTGGGTGAAGGATCTTTTAGAAGATATATGCCATGCCTGTTGTACATTCTTAAGACACATTGTTCTAAAAATATCTCAGGTCTAGATGATTTTATCCTGAACATCTGGGTAAATGCACAGGCATACAAAAAGGAATGATGATAAATCTAATTTCAATTTTCCTTTAAGAATAAATATTATCAGTTATAAACCAGACATTAGCAATTAGCAATTAATTAAAATTTAACCTCCTTGAGTAGATGGTAAGATACTAGATGTGAGTCATGATAATCATGTCTAGACTAAGAAGCATAAGCTTCTTTACTCCTTCACTGTCAGGTGTGTCAGCTCATATCAGATTTTGTAACATCACTCTGTCCTTTTTTAAGTTTCTGCTCTGCTTCCAAATTGAAACTGGCAAACACTAGATGTGAACAAATATTCCAGCAGTTCTATGAATTGTAATGCCAATGGTTCTTGAACAATAGAGTTCCCTGCTGAAGAGCTAACACAATTGTTTGGTGTCTCTCAAGTCCCGTTTAACTTGTCTTTTGGGAGTGGTCCTTGCAGTCAGCCACCTCCCTACTCGTGTCCAAGCCCTGCTTTGGAGGGAGTTGGCTGGAGCAGCCCTGACCAGAGCTGTAAGCCAGCAGTTAATCAGCACAGTCAATCACGCCAGCAGCGCTCAGACTGGCGCCTGGCCCTCTTGCATTTGGCAGATAGGCATAGCCTTTGACTCATCTTGTAACAATGCCCAAGGGCTATGTGGTTTGTTTTTGCAGTTCTGATACTTAAAAGCAGTTTAATAACATAAAATCTGTATCCCTCTGTTCAGACTGACCTCTTCATGAGAACTAGAACTGTATTTGAAGAATACAGTTGTTGCTGTAAACCAGAGTTTGGTAAGAGGTCGCATCTGGAGTGCTGTGTTCACCTTAGGGCTCCTGAGTGCAAGAAAGGCATGCATCTACCTACAGGAGAGAGTCCAGCAAAGGGCCATGAAGGTGATTAAAGAATTAGAACATCTGATGAACAAGGCAAGGCTGGCAGAACTGGGGCTGTTCAGCCTGGAGAAGATTCAAGAGGGATTTTATGAATGTGGATAAAAATCTGATGGGAGAATCAAGGAGCTGGATTCCCGGCTCTTCTCAGTGATGTTCAGTGAAAGACAAGAGGCAACAGACAGGAACTAAAATACATGTATTTCCATTTAGACACAGGAAAATAACTCTTTTAACCTGAAGGTGGTCAAACACTAACAAGTTGCTGAGAGAGGTTGTGGAGTCTCCACCTTTGGAGGTACTCAAAGCTTGTCTGAATAGGGCCCTAAACAACCTGCTCCATGTGACCCTGCCTAGAGCAAGGGGCTGGACAGGACAATTGCCAGAGATGCCTTCTAGTCTCAGGTGTTGCTTACAGAACACGTTCTCAAAAAAGTAAATCTACAATATTTTTAACCTACTGGACAGATAGCAATATTTGCTGTCTTATGCACAAACCTGTTAGATGCCTAAGTAGAAAACTACCCAATTTAGTTGTGCTTATGAAAATTATATATGTACGAAATACAAATAACGTATGTATTTTATTCTTTAAAACCAGTGTTAGCTGTAAGTTCTAATGGGCTTTCTCTCTCTCTCCTTGTGAGAGAACTGCTCACTGTGACCACCATTTTCAGCCTCAATGTAGAAGAAGCCACATCTCCCCTGCTGTGATAGGCAGTGCCAACCACCCTACAGGGCTTCCTCACCCCAGCTTGAGCTCTGCTTCCATGGCCAGCAGCAAAAATTTCCCTCCACAAGTGAAGGGGGCAACTTTTGCAAGGGGCAGCCCTTGTACCTAGAAACAACAGCAAGTTGTACTGCTACTACTCTTTGCCAAAATTTCTCCAGTAAAATATCCAGAAGGTTTTGAGGGCTTTAATGTGTGAGCACATATTTTAATAAATTAAAAGCTGGGGGACTGTAGCTGACTTAAGGCTGCCCCTTAGGTCACAACTGAGGGTCATAAACTGAAGGACTGCTGTGGATATAAAGTACAAAGGAATGACTGACACAAAGGAACAGGAGCTGCCAGGTCTAGAGACATGGTCACAAGGAAAATCATGGATGATATTCAGGAAAAAATACAAGCTATAGGAACTAGGAAGACTAGTCCTGACACTAAAAAAATTGTAGTCTTTTGTACAAAAAGGGCAGGGATAAAACATCTTTTAAATAACAATCATGTGCTTTTTATGTGTTTTCCCTAAGGGTGGTGGAGTATTTTCATAAATCAGTGACTAATTTTCTAGTTCTGGATCTCAAGCCAACTCTGCAATTACCTAAATCTTTTAGTATTTTTAGTAAGATTACTGTATGGGTGTTTTCAGCCAAGTTAGTCACACACATGAACTCATGTTTTTTTGCTGAACCTCTATTATTTGTGAAGGTTTAGTAAATGTGGTTGAGGAGTCAAACAAGGAGTTAATAGTTCCTTCAATAATGAAAAAGATCATATACTTGATGTGATAGGTCAAACCTTACCCAGAACTAGAACAGAAAATAAAAATCGCTTTTACAAAAAGCAGGCCTATCTTTAGATATCTTAAGATAGCCAAATCTATCTTTAGACTTAGCTTCTTCTGTAAAAACATTATGGAAGATGGGAGGGGTTTTTATGTAATTAACTGGTGAAGAGAGTAATGAGGCTGTACTAAAGGGAAGTGACACAGCATGCTGGTATTGCCTGGCTGAATGTGAATCTACTGAGTATGCCAGTTCTTTCCTTAATTAAGAACTAATAATATGACTTTGATATTAGTTATATTGCATTTTTGATCAACCTTTTAATCTTTTTGTAAGGTCATTTTTTATAAATTATAGAATTCTTATAGTTAATAATATATTCTACTTTTCATCTTTTTTCTCTTCTTTCTTACTTCTTCAACTCTGGGTATTCTTTTGAAGTCTTTTAAATCTCTGAAACTCTATAAGTAACTTTTTCTCACATTCATATTGAAGTGACTCAGTTACATTGAATCTTGAAATGTTTTATTGAGTATTGTAATAAATGGAAATCTTGTCAAATACACACAAATATTTTCCGTAACACTAAGAATTGTTATGTAGTGCAATAAAAAAATTTGTGAGTAAATAGCACAGTTCTCACTCTGGAGGCATCAAAAACATATTACTGGACAAAGCAGTAATATCTTAAAGTAAACTATATCTTGGCAAAGCTACATTATGGATTTAGTTGCTATGTAGGAGAGATTTATTCATTTCAGGCTTCGTCCCTGCTTTTCATTCTTTTTGGTATTTAATATTTCTAGCAAACCTATTTCTAATTAAAAGAAATAGTTACAAGGGAAATTTCCAGTTCAGAGTCTTTATAGGTACCAATTTCAGTGCTTCTTGTATAAAAAACTATGCTTGAGAGCTGCAAAATTTGTACTTCACACGCATTTCATCTGTACTGTAGTAAAATATGATCCTTATTTTTGGTTCCATTCACAACTTATATATTTACCGTTAGGACATCCTATATTCCCTTGCTAAAATTCTTAGTGTGAAACTTATAGTACAACATGGGAATTCAGAAAACAGAAAAAATGTGCTAATATGTAAAGTCTCATGGTGCTGGCTGTGCTGTTACAGTCTTTCTCAACTAGCCTCTGGAGACTATAGATCTTGGGACAATCCTCTCAGCTGTATTTGGTTCTCCATCCATCTCTCCTTAAAACACAAACTGTAAAGGAGAATGATGGGCCCACTGAAGACCTCTGGCTCCCTCACTCCCACATGATTAAACTGAAAGCACTGCCTTCTCAGCTTGGCTGTCAAGGGGAAGCATTTTGTATAATGAATTCAAGACTCTGGTATTTTTGTGATGTGAATAAATGCCTCACAGCAGGAAAAGGTTTTGCTTGATTGTTTGTGTTTTTTCCTTGTTGACAGTGTTTCCAAAACCACACTGCTGTATTGTTCATGGCCATGTTCTGAGCCTATTAATTAACCCTCTTTGCTCATACTGCAGCAGTGCTGAGATGCTCCAACCTTGTACATGGCTCCATAAAACCCATAATAAAGAGCTGAAGGTCTTTTTTCCTCTTCTGAAATTATATGAAGTGAATAGGCCAAAGAGTTGGAAGGGCACAAGGCAGAGTGGGCAATAGATATGATTATGGCCTGTTCAAGTTAAGCCCATTTTTGCGGGTAACCAAGGCAGTGGAGATGTTGTGACACATTTTGACATATGTCCAACAGAAAAACACCCCTTCAGCCCCAGGTGCACATGCGGCTAACAGGAGCTAAAGCACATGTCACTGTGACATTGTTGTGGCTAGGAGGAGACAGTGTAGGTTGAGAATATATCATGGTTCTATCTTCATTTTGGTCCTGTAGACATACAAAATCAGACTGCAAAATAAATTGGATTGATTATGCATACCAGCTGTCTAATACTTGCCAATATTTTGTCATCTTTGGTGCAGAGACAATTTAAGGAGGAAAGCGAGGCAGGATGAGGAGAATGATGACTTGATTTTAATCACAGCTGTTTTCTCTTCATTGCTGGATGTGTTTGGCAGGTTACACCTAGGCTATTGAGCTGGCAATGCTGTTGTAGCTGTGTTATTTGCTCTGTACAGAGCAGTAGGGCTGTGCCAGGAGCTGTGATGGAGGGAAGGTGAATTCAGAGGGGCTGGACCAGTAACAGCAGGGATAGGAAGTTTAACCAGCAGGATGCAGTTATCTCAATACTCAGTGAATCTAGGCTCTAGAAAGCAGGTGATCTTAATTTACAAGGCAAAACCAAGTTATTCAAGTATATTAGAGGTCTTAATTGGATCAGACCTTGTGTTGCTACACCCTGGGAACAAGTCCCTCCTTTGCCAGCAAGGGATGAGTACCTGAACTCCCATAGCGGTCCCCTCCTTTTGCAATTACTTGATTCAGAGTGAGAGTTTGATTTATGCACTGCTGTGGTGTTAAAAGGTGTTTCTACCATTTAAAGCAAACAGAAAATTTCTTGCAACTTACAAAATGCTTAAAAAAGAAAACATTGGTTTTGCACAGATTAGTAGAAAGAAAATGGTTAGTGATTCTTCCTTCACTAAAATAATCAGAAAGAAGCTTTCTTCTTTTTCTAACATGTTCTTCTGTGGTAAACCCCATGTTTTCTTGAATATATTTTTGAATAATGACTTCTGTAAATTTGAGAAGATTAGGGATTGGTTGGGTTGCAAAAGATCCTTTGCAAGGCATAATGTGGGACCAGCTTTCCTTATTTCAGGTCAAACATTAGTATAAAATAAGTTTTTGTTCATTTGCAGATTTTTGTGGAAATGGCAATGTATGTGGACCCTGTAAGTGAGGAACTATGTGGCTGGTGTGACATTACCTTCAGCAAAAAACCCTGAAAAGTATATTTCAGATTCATGCTAATCAAATCATGTTAACCCCTCATAATGTAGCTCTGCTGCATCATTTTGTGATCCATAATGTAACTGGCATGATAAAGACAGAAAGTTTTAAAGCACACTTCTCAAAAACAGTTACTAGCAGACTCTACCCTTTCTCACTTACATATGGGCCAGATCTTATAACTTCTACTTGGTGATAAAGCTCATTTTTCCTGGAAGCCTCCAAGTTCCTGTGGATCGCACAAGCTGTGTGTAAGGACATACTAGTCCCAGGTGGCCATCTGTGTCTGCTTCCCCCAGCCAAGTCAGCCAGATTTCCTGCTAAAGGGTGCATGGACTATCAGCAGGTCCAGCTGGAGACCTGCATAAGAGTATCAGGGACCTGGCTCACATGCTTATGCTTTGCTTCTGATAACAGTATCAGCAGTAGAGGGACTGTAGGATTTGCTTTTCGAAAGTTAGTAGGAGAAGTGACTGAAAATGGATTGTGGTTACTTGGCTGAAGACATGCATCAGCTCTCAACTGAGAGTAACAACTGACTATGCTGTCCTTATTTCTCATTCACGAAAATCTCCTAGAATTGTAGAATATGCTGAGTTGGAAGGAACCCTCAAGGATTATCAAGTCCGACTCCTGGCTCTGTGCAGAACACCACAGGAATCAAACCATGTGCCCAAGAGCGTTGTCCAAACACTTCTTGAACTCTGTCAGGCTTGGTGCTGGGGCCACTTCCCTGGGGAGCCTGTTCCAGTGCCCAACCACCCTCTGGGTGAAGAGCCTTTTCCTGATATCCAACCTAAACCTCCCCTGACAGAGCTCCAGGCCATTCCCTTAGGTCCTGTCACTGGTCACCACAGAGAAGAGATCAGTGCCTGCCCTCCTCTTCCCCTCACAAGGAAGTTGTAACTGCAATGAGGTCTCCCCTCAGTCTCCTCCAGGCTGAACAGAACAAGTGACCTTGGCTGGTCCTTACACAACTTCCCCTTAAGGCCCTTCAGCATCTTTGTTGCCTGTTGCAGCGTGGTGGCTGAGGGTGCCACAACCTTCCCAAAGATGTCTCCACAGGGTCTGGAGTCACTTCTGCCGGGCCGCTGCCCTTCCAGCTGACGAGCTTGGATGCACCAAGGCCCCCGTTCTGCCCCGCTTGTCGAGCCTCCATTTCTGGGTGGCTTCCCGGAGGAAGCAGCTCAGCAGGGGTCAGACTCCCATAGGG
>WEIT01017132.1:1083-20558 GCA_013389985.1 Dryoscopus gambensis | reverse complement strand
GTGATAGGACAAGAGTGAATGGCATTAAACTGAAATAGAGTAGGTTGGGATTTGTTAAAAAGAAGAAGTTCCATAGTGTGAGGGTGGTGAGACACTGGAACAGGTTGCCCAAAGGAGTTGTGAATGCCCCTTTCCTGAAAGTGCTAAAGGCCAGGCTGAATGGGGTTTGGAGCAACCTGCAACACTGAAATTCCCCACTGTGGCAGAAGTGCGACAAGTCCTTTAGCNCAGAAAAAAATATAATCTGAAGTATATATGGCATTTAGAGGGCACTACTTTTACTCTTATGCTATTTGTAAATGCAGGGTTTTTAGAAATATTTCTTTTCATTCTGCACTCTCCAATTAAGCAGACAGCAAGAAATGGATAAATGGCACCACTAACAGTAAAAAACAAAAACAAAACCAAAAAACTATTCTCTGTTTAGAATAAAACCAAAAGCATTTGCGAAACAAGAACCTCTCTTGTAAGCGACCGGTTTGTTTCTGAACACAGTGTGCTGAGACCTCACAGGTAGCAGTGGAGCTGCTCCAGGCCTCTTGCAAACACTTCTACGGTTCTTTTATGTTACTTTTCTTCCTCTTCATCTTTTCTTGTGTGTGTGCATGTGATGACTGATTCCCAGTTCAACAACAACTCCTCTGCTGCTCAGGAGATGCAAATATAAGCACAGTGGATACAGCGACCCGGTGTGCAACAGAGAAAAATGCCTTCAATAATTAATGAGAGAATGGGATGTGGAACCACTAAATCCAGTCTGAAGTTGATTACAGAGCTGTCAGTCATCTGCAGGGCAATGCAATGAAACAGAGCAACTCAGCAGTCAGGATATGCATGAAAGTCATTTCCTATCCCGTCTGCACATTTTTTTTAATGGACTATAAAACTGACAATTGGATTATTGAAAGGAAAAACTGATGAAATATGTCTGTTTTGAATGGGAACGTGTCTTAGTAATATAGCCCACACACACTCTGTCCTATTTTTATCAAGCTTTCAGGAAATAAGTTATTCAAATGTATTTAAATAAGCTTTCTACCCCACCAATATAGTTTCATACTGCCTCATCTGCTGTGTCATGAACATAAACTACCCTAGATTAAATTTATATGTAATTATTTTGTTCCTCATATGTCCTTCTATCCAAGATATGTCCTTAAAATGGCTGTCTTGTGATTTTGAGACTTACACTGTTCTTTACCTGTAGCAGAATTCAGATCAGTTTCTCAAGACCATTTTAAATAAGAAGTAAGCCTAGTATCAGGCAAATTTTTGTTTAGAATAAAAAAAAGTACTCAGTTCTAAGCTTTTTGTGATTCTTTTTTTTTTCTTCTAGATGATCTGATAGAAGCATCAAATTCCTTATGAATTCTTATTGAATTTACTGAATATAATGTGGTTTGAAAGCAGATGACTCCAGAGGTGTAAGGCTGCACAGCTCTTTATCTTCCCAGAGCAAGTGCCCAGTTATATCCTAATAACATACCAGAATAGGTCTGTTTTGAATTGTCATCTACCATATAAAGTCTTCTGAAGAACTGAGTATTTCTCAGGGTTTTGTCTATTTCCCCTATTTTTTTTTTCAATGGAAGGAAAATTTACTGAGGCTCAGTCTTACATTTTTCAAATATGGTGGGCAAAATTCTGATTCAGCTTAAGCCTACTGCAATCCTGTCACTGATTTTAAGAAGTTCAAGACTAGCCAGAATAAAGATTATCTACTGAGAGGAACAATCTCTACTTCAATGATTGCAGCTCCCTCTTCAGGGGGACGGTGTCATCCCCTCTCTTCTGTGAGGTCATCCTTCTAAACTGACCTCTCACAGGCATGGGGCCACTGCTCTGCACAGCAGCCAGATCGGCATTTGCTGTGTCCCCAGGTATGAGCTTTAGATATGAGACCTGGTGGAGAGGACAATCTCCCCAGTGAAGCACCATGGCACTTCTCCAAGATTTAAGCCAAGGGTTAAGGGATATCTTTGACATACAGCTCAAGCATTTAACCTAGGCCCTATGTATAGGGAATGCACACTGGGAACTTGAGAGCATTAGGTCTGGAATTGCTCTCTAAGAGTTAGGGTAAGGAAAACATGGAACTGGTATCCAGCAGCCTTCACTTGCCTTGGACCAAGTCTAGTGGGCATGCTCAGGATTTTACATTCCTTAGAGGCCCCTGTTGTGCTTTGCAAAGAGTCCATTAATGTGGGGTTTGTCCCTTAGCCTAACAAGATGGATGCTGGAGGGAAAGTCTTTGGAAAGAGAGGTGGGAAAAGCAAGTGGGATAGAGCCAAAGCAATGTGTTGGAGTCACTGACTGTGGCAGCTTGGGAAATCCAAGGCTAACTGATGTTCCTCTGTGGAAATAACCTACAGCTCATGGCTTATGAAACGGATAATATGTCAGCTGGAAACAACAGGGAGAGTGGAAATAAGAAATTAGGGACAGGAAGGAGACCATGGAGTAAGTCTGAAAAAAAACCTCAGGGGAAAAATGATCAGGAGTGAATGTCTAAGCTTGATGGATATTTTATGAAGTAGAAGAAACAAAATGCTCGTTCAAATTGCTTGTACATGCAGCTTAAATAACTTGAGCTGAGTATGCAGATCTGTGAAACAACCTGTACAAGCCAGATCAGAAAACGCTGGCAATTTTTCAAATGTGTGGAGGCACAGTAGGAAAAAGCACCATAAACTTAGATCCTAAATTAGATCTTCCAAAAGCTACAAAATTTGGAAACAGTAGTCCACTTTATACCCCAAACAGCTACTAATTTTCTGATGCTGCTGTTTTCACAAAAGAAACACACATCAGTATATTGATGGCTACGGGGGAGCCAACAAGCGTTAAGAGCCAGAGTTATGACCCTATTTCTTCCTATCCTATAGTCCATATGTTTTACTCCTAGGTAAGCACATTCCTCTTTTTTTTTGCAGGGCGTTAGGAATGCAGGCAATGTCTGATTAGGGTCTTTTATGCAGAGAAATTGCTGTAAAGTGAAATAGATAAAGCATTGACCAAACCCCAGTCCAATTATTTCCCTGTTCCAACCCATTCTGCAGCACCTTTTACAGATATACTTCAGAAAAGAAATTATCTCAGAAGTATTAGTAGGGGAATTTTCTGAGATTTTTCCCTCTGCGCTAAAAATCCCAAATCCTCCAAAAGATAGCACTTTGCAGAGCACCTTACAAAAACTGTCAATACAGCTACTTTTCATTTCTAATTGCTAATATAGAAACTTCATCTTGCTAAAAGTCAATGGAAAAACACTTCAAAAATATATGAAAAAGTACCTTTTATTGCAGCATTCTAACCTGTATTTTTAAAAAATATGACTTTATGAGGAACTTTTGAAGCAGTGGTAGTTTTTATGCTTTGTGGACTGGAAAAATGTTCAAATCTTGAAAATATGACCAAAAAATCTTGAATTACTCCTTTAAAAATGAACAATATTGGAAAAACAGACCCAAAGTAGAAATGCTTTTGGAGCAACACTCTTGTTTTATGACATTTATGTGTCTATAAGTTGAAAAATACTGTCTTTTCTTGAATCTAGACAGTAATTTCTTAGTAATGCATCTTGGTGAGGCTCCTACCCAGCTTTTAGGGTGCCATGTCAGCTCCTGCAACTGTGGCTATATTTCTGTGGACTTCAGTAAAAACTTCTGATATTGTCTTTATTTTTGTAGAAGCTTAAGGAAGGAGTGTATATTGTGGTGTTTTTGTAAATGTTTCAGGGAAGCACTGCTGCATCAGGGAATGACTGGGAGGTGGCAGGAGGGATCTTTGTGACCATTCCATGTAAGAAGCAGGAGTCATGGACAGGTGGAGGTGATATTACTGCTGTAGGATATTTAGTATAAACACCTTGTGATGTGACCTGCATATTCCCACAGCCTCTGGTGAGAATTAACTTTGATGTTTACAGCATGACCCGTTTTTCCCTGGCTTTTCAGTGTATCAAGGAGCTTGTCAACATCACCAGCTGACTCTGCCATAACCAGCTGTCCCTTCTCCTCGAGCTGTTATACAATGCCATGATGCTAACACAGGGTGAGGCAGAGTAAGCACAATGTGGAGAAATGCAGAACATGTTAAAAAAGTATAATTTTGGCACACATAAAAATAGAGCGTTGAAAGAGCTGTGACAAAGCAATGTTCTGAGTTCTTTTCAAATATCTCTCTAGGAAATTTCTCATACGTTCATATAATATTATTAATCATTATACAACATAATAAGCTTCCATTTTAATATTTCAGAATTTTATAAAATTTCTGTTCATGCATTATGCACAAAAGCATGACATCCTTTTTTTTATTTTATTTTTTTTTTTCTTTTTCTTTCTTATACTTAATTAGAATAAGACCCGTGAAAGAAGCTCAGAATGAAAAGCCAGATAGGTAAACTGTTCAACTGTGTGGTGATTTAGGACATACATTTAAAAAAAAAATTAAATTTATTTAAAAGTTTGGGCTGCCTCCTTACAATTTCTAGTTTAATGGATATGTCAGGGTCTGAAGGATCTGCTTGCAAAGCCCAAAGATCTAGTGTGATTGTTTTGTGAAGTGTCAGGGGAGTCCTGGTGCCTTCCCAGCTCCAAGCACACTCCCAAGGTGTTAGAGGCATTTGCAATTTCTCAAGAAGCCACCTTTGCTCAGGGTTTATGAGCTGGAATGTTTCTTTTCCCTTTACAAGTGAGGTACAAAAATTATACCCCAAACAACTCAGAGGATCACAGAATAGTGTGGCTTGGAAGAGACCTGCAAGATCTTTTAGTTCAACCCCCCACTATGTGCAGGGATGCCACACACTTGATTAATTTGCTCAAAGCCTCATCCAAACTGGCCTTGAACACTTCCAGGGATGGACATCCACAAGCTCTCTAGGCAACCTGTTCCAGTGCTTCAGCACCCTCACAGTAAAGAATTTCTTCCTGATACCTAATCTAAATCTTCCCTCTTTCAATCTAAAGCCATTTCCCCCTTGTGCTGTCACCACAAGCCCTTGTCCACTGTCCCTCTCCAGCTCTTGTTGTCCCTTTCAGTACCAGAAGGTGCTGTAAGGTCTCCACAAAGCCATTTCTTCTCCAGGCTGGACAGTCCCCATTCCCCCAGCCTGTCTCCACAGGAGAGGTGCTCCAGCCCTCTGAGCATCTTCATGTCCCTCCTCTGGACTCAGTCCAGAAGATCCGTGTCCTTCTTCTGGTGAGGGTTTCAGAGCTGGATGCAGCACTCTGGGTAGGGATACAAGAACAGAGTACAGGGGAAGAATTCCCTCCCTCGACCTGCTGGCCACCCTTCTTGTGTGCAGCCCAGGATACAGTTGGCTTTCTGGGTCACAAGCAGACCTTGCTGGGTCATGCTGAGCTTCTCATCAACAAACATCCCCAAATCTCACTCTCAATCCATTCTCCCAGCCTGTATTTGTGCTTGGGATTGCCCTGACTCACGTTCTTCCTGCTCTCCTTTCCAGTGATAATTCTCTGCAAGGACAGCCAAACACCTTGGGAAAATCAAACATTTAGGGATCAGAAATCCATGCATGATTTTTAGGGCTTGGAGGGATGCTTAGCTATGAAGGTCAAAGTGTGGTGAACACTTCAAGGTAAACTGCAGGGAGTTCCTGGCTGGATTTTGTTCTTTTCCTCTGTCTCTCTGCAGAAAAATATCACGTTGCCAAAGGCTTACAATGAAAGGATGGGCACTTTTATATTGCTGTAGTTGAAACAGCACTGGCTGTATCATGATGGATCACATATACTTTTTGGAGTCAGTTCTTCAGATGCAACAGCTTAATTAAATTTTAAGCATTATTGATTCAGTTTACAAAGCCTCTCCTGTTCTAGCACCATTGAATCTTGAGCTGCTGCACTCTGCAGCAGCAGGAAGAAAAGAATATAAAAAGGAGAAAATAAAGGATTATTAAAAATGAAAGCATTTGGCTGGAAGATGCAGTATGCAGAGCATAATTACTGCAAGATCTGTAATACTCTTTCTTCTACAGAATAGAAATCTAAAACAGCTCAGAGAGATTTTCAGGGCAGGTTCTCAGAGTGTGCAAATGAAGGTAGCAGTGTCTATGTCCTCAGTGGTGCTAACTCACCGTGGAGGGCAGGAACTGCCTTGATCTGTGTAAAGATCTTTGATCAATAGAAGGCAAACCAGCTCTTAGTTGTTTGTATGTATGATGAGGTTAACAGAGCAAGCCTTTCTTTTATTTTTTGTCCTTCATAGTTCAATGCTGTTTGTCCATCACAAGGCTTTATCCAGACTGTATATCAGCTTTAGTGTTGGTTTAAGACAAACAAGCAACCCTACAAGAATAGCAAGATTAAGCTGAACGATCTGGGCACAATCTGAAAAAGACAGGACTGACAAATACAGTTATCAGTCTTCCAGTACACACAATTTGTACTAAAAAACTCAGTGATTAATTGTTTTCCACAGTCCTTGGGATAGAATGAGAAGTTTTATAAGAAATGTGCCAATTTGAGATGAATGTTATACAAGAACACTCCCAGTACGTATGAAATACTGGAACAGGCTTGAGGAGCTGCTTTACTGAAGGTTTTCAAGGACAGTTGAGATACAGGGTGCTACATATATTTTGGTGCTGCTTCAGTGCAGGTTGTAAGAGGATCCCCTAAAGCCCAGCTCTGTGATTCTAGATTTATTGTTAGCTATTCATGACAGGCCTTGTCTTCCAGTCTGTTTTTGTGCCTGCAGATAGAAGATGCATTGTCTGGGTAGTTTAAGCTTGTAAAAGGATTTATTTTCCTGATTTTCTTTTATTTTTCTATCAAGAAACTTCCTGTGCTTGATGTTTGCATTGCTAATGGCTGTAAAAATTGCCTGAAGATTTGGCATGAAGCTTGGTTTTATTTATATATATACATATATATATATATACACACACACACATGATTTACACAACTAAATAACTGCAGAAAAATCCCTATAGCAATGGTAGCATTATTGTATCAAAACACTGGCTATTTTTTATAGTATATTATCACTACATCAGTTGTTCCTTTATTACCCAAACAAAGGCTGCAGCACTCATTTGGATTCTGTATTAAAATACTCTACGTTAGTGACTGTGGTCTTTTCTCTCCTTTTCCCATAGGCACTCTCTTCTGCCAGATACACGATCTGAGCAAGACAACACTGAAAGAAAATAAAAATCATTCAGGACTGCTTTCAATTGCCACTTTAGAAAAAGCAAGAATACTTCTTAGAATATTATTATTAATATTAATGGCAATATTTTAAACTGAAATATTTTGAGGGAGAAAGAAACATTTTTCAAGGCAGTTTTTCTTTTAGCAGCATAAGAACTTTTTGAAAAATATGTTAATGGAGAAAAGTCTGTGTTACCGGAGCTGTGACAGTACATAATGATGCACTCATTTAAAAATATAGAACCCTATTGATGTATAGGTACTCTCAGTGGCAATGGGGAGATGTACACAGCAAGAATAGCTATATATTTATGCAGGGGAGGACATAACCTCCCTGAGGAAAGGAAATTCAGACTATGTCTGTGCTGCCAGGGAGCTGCAGGCTTGAGCTCACACTCCCATCCAAACCCTTAATTGCCTGTATCACTGGCAAGCAGCAGCTTTGCCCAACGTGGAGACAGGCTCACACCTGCTGCACAGGTAGCAGGGGTCAGATTGCTATTACAGAGTGGAAAATATCCTTACATATAGAGATGGATTTTGGACACAATCTGACTGGAGGTAACCCACAGCTTGCGCCTTCAGGCCTAAATGGGAAGTGAAAAGGTTATTATGGGTAAAATGGAAATGTATATCCAGCGTGCATTTGGGATTCCTCTGAATTAAAATATACCCCCTGCAAATTTAACGCCCCTTCTTCGCGTGCCATAGCAGTGGCTGTCATTTTCCACACGTTTTCTCCATTAGCTTTCCTTAAGTGTGTGGCTGGCAGCCCTCCCCACGCCTCACTTGGCCTTGGTGCTTTCTGAGCACAGTTTTTTCTATAAATTCACCAGTAGTAAACTATCTTTGCTTCACCCTCGCTGTGTACGTGTGCGTTCAAACATGGTCCACACTCCAAGCCACAGGCTGACAGGGCTTAGTGACAGTGTCTGTACTATGAAGCTGTTCTCTCACTCTGAAAATAGATTTCAGTCTTGCAGCTTCCCCACCTTGACCCTTCTTTGGAAGGAAACCCATCCTCAACTTCAGTGAACTGTGTTCTTGAGAATGAGGCCATAGAGAGCATCCGAGAGATGAGAAGCAGCTTTGCTGCTCACGAAAGCCCCGTGCTGGTACAGCCACGAGTGACAGCTACTTCCCCACACAGCTGTGCCAATGTCCCTTTCATCCGGCTCACACGTCCTTTGAGCACTTGTGCCTGGCTCTAACGAGCAGCCGGGGCTGTGCAGGCTGGTGCCAGGCTGGGCTGGTTTCGTGAGGGCGGAATGTCCTCCTGGAGATGAATGGGACCCCTGGACTGCGCAGTTTTTGCAGAAGAAAGTACTACAATCACACTCCCTTCATCCTCCCCTTCCCCTTCATTTGAAGTTTTAATTAGAGCTTAGAAGCTGGGCCTTTTTAAATCAAGCCAATTGCTTGCTTCTCTTCCTAAGGAAGGAAACTCCTTTGCTTTTTACTTGTTCCAATGCCGCCCCTTCCCAGCTCCTGCCACAGGACACTTGCTGGTTTCAGTCCCATTTGGTGACCATCACACAGTCTTACGCTGCCAACACAAAAATCCATCTTGCTGCCAGTCTGTGGGAAGGACAGAAAGAGCTTCCTCCTCACCATGGTTTCTTCCTTCACCTTGTTGGATGCAGAGAAACGCTTTCCCTCAGAGAATGTCACCATGTAGATGGGGGGCAGAGAGACATATTGGGCATCCCTTAGGTTGCTACAAATAATTTTCAGAGACAGAAATATTTTCACATCGAATGATTATGCATCTGCTATCCCAAACTCCCCTGAGCTATGCCACCCCAGCGTAGGTGCAGGCAGTGCCACTGCTGTTTTGCAGAAGCACCTCATAAACCTCAAGAAAAGTAGCAAAATGGATGATTTGCCTTCTTTCACCCATATTCTTGAGGGCAAGGAGGATTGCTCCTGCCTGACAAAGCATCCTTGTGACCAGACGGCTGACACCCAGCTCAAACAAATCAGGGGTGTTGAAAGGACCGTGTAATCTTTACTTCCCAAACTGAGCTTTTCTTTTAGTCTAACCCAAAAAGCTGACTGCAGGGATTGCCTCTTCCTTCTGGACCTGTGCAATCGGGGAAGCTTGGCCTGAGCCTGAATCAAGTAAATTGGTTTTTATTGTTTAGACGCCTTTCTCAGATATATTTCCAAGCCTTGAAATACATCTGTCTCATCTTATCTGCATCAAGAATTAGACCGAGACTTTCCTGCTCCATTTGACTGTACAATAGATTGAGAATTCTCCTCAGAGGGAATGGTGGGTGGGTGGCATTTTAAATGCTCACTCAGACACCAGAAGAATAGCATTAATAACCACTAGAGCAAAAAATGGAGGAATATATATATAAATTAATTTAATGCATGTTCAACGCAATGCTTGAAAGAGGAGAGCTACATAAAGATGATTATTTAGAAGATAAATTCATTTGAAAACAAAATATTTAATAGATCACTATTGATTTTAATTAAGTTTTGTGTCAAAAATTCCAAAACAAATTGTTAAAAATTTTTCTTTCATTTTCTAAAATATATTTTAAATATCTCTTTTTCAATGAGATAAAATGCATTTATAGTTTTAGTTTTCATTTAATATCATGTTCCATATTATTTTATAATATCACTTTTTATATAGTATTTATAACATTTATATAATATTAAAGCACTGCTTCATAGTACATATTTACTGAAATGAAATGTTTGTCCTTGAAATAATTGAGATTTTTCATTTTGGTAAAATAAAATTCTTGGTTATTATTAAAAGAAATTTTTATGTATTCTTGGATGGAAAATGTTCAGCTTGGATCTTTTCAAAAGAAATAATAGTAGGTTTTCTGTTCTGGTTTATAATGATCTTCTATTTGTCTGCCTGTTGATCCAGGAAGGTAAATTTATAATAATGTAGTTCTGTGCTTCATGAGGCTTTGAAAGTTTTTATCTAGCTCATGATGCCCTGGAGACTTCTGTAGAGCATTACTGAAGCACAGCACCTGTGATACTTTCTGGGAGAGAACAGCCAGTCCACCTGGGGAGATGTCACAAATGGAGGTCTCTGTGCCCCTGCTCAAGCAGGCTGAAACTGCTCTACACATACACTCAATTACAGTTTTAACCATAATAATTAATAACAAAGTTAGAGTTAAGATAATGATACTTATGAACAGCTGTACAGCTGTTTAGAGCAGACTAATAGACAGTTAAGGTCTTGCTCAAGGTCCACTTCTGAGCATACACCCTGCACAGCCTTTAAGCAGATTTTATGCATCATTCTTTTTGTGCTAAGCTTCATTTTATCTGTACTGTCTCTTTGGATGCCTTTTCTCTGAGCTCCAAACTTTAAAAACTAAAGTAAACCATGTCCTCATTTGAATAAAACTTCATAAAGAGTACTTGCAATATATTGAAAAATCCAGTTAATTAAAAAGTGATTACATTTAATCATAGACAGACTTTCAGCATACTGGGAACTATTTCATTTCACCAAGCTAAACATCTGTGACTAAAAGGATTACTGACAGAGAAAAACATTCTTCCTAAATTAAAGGTGCACTAGCATGAAAATCTCTTTTGACCACGTAGTTTTTAAGACAATACATGGCTGATTGCATAGTCAGGAACAGTATAGGATATTGATACCAGACAACACCAATTAGAAGGTTAATAGCTTTGAAAGGTGAACTATGGGCATCATCTATTTTTTACAACAGTACTGATGGTCTTCACGCACAGTTATTCATTCACAAGCATCCACAATCCCTGCTATTTTCATTAAAAATGTATATCCCAATGCAGTAGATATGACCTTTACTGTAAATTGGTTTACTCTTCAGTGAGCAGTGACCCTCAGTCTTTACTAAAACAGATTTGAGTGCTGCAGTTTCTGGTTTCTTCTACCCATTTCACTCTACCCACAGCTGGTATTCCTGCCCCATATCCCTCCTGATCCCGTAGCATCTCATTCCAATGTCTCCAATAAACCATCACAGCCGGGTAGAGCTGCAGCTCCACAACCTGACTGCAACACCCTTGAATCCACGGAGCTGCCTTTGGCTGCACTGCAATCTTCCACCAAGGTTTATTTACTTCCACCATGGTCTGTGCCTTCCTTTTAATGTTGGCTTAATTCATTAAAGAGGCACAGACTGGGAACCTCTTTGCTTTACAATTACACAACTGCTTCGTAGAGAAATTTTGTACATGATCACTTAGTGACATTGATGCTTTAGCACTTGGGGCATGATAAAACTTTGAAATTCTTTTTTAGTCTAAATCTGAGTCTATAATGAAAAAAAAATCCCAAAAGCTCTGCATCAGAAGTCACATAACTTTTTTTTCTCTTGAACAATTTCAAGTTTAAAAATAAAAAAAGGAAAACTGCAAATAAAAAAGTGCAAATAGAAAGTGCAAATATGGAAAGTGAAGTTATGAAAATATATATAGGAAGTTTCTATAAAATATAAGCTACTGACTTTAAAGACCTATTTCTGATTAACTGAGCAGAAATAATTGACTATTGTCCACATTTTTAGATTATTCCAGTGAAGTTAACTGAATTTGTTTAACATGCATGCTTTAAGTAATGTTTTGGAATTAATGAGGTTAGTGGTGACAACTGTTGAATTTAATGTTTCAATGACAGTAAGCTGAGACTGTGGTTATTCTAATGCTTCTATATATTGTCACTGGAGACAGATAAGTGCTTCCTCTCTATGCATCAGCACAGGATCATCAAGGCAGTGCTTATGAATCACCATCTCAGTCATGAAAAAGGCTGCCTTTCATATGATGTGGCTTGATTCTATATGATATGGATAATATAACTTTTGCATTTTTGCCTGTGCTTGTATTGTATATTGTAGCTGCCATCCGTGCATTGCTTTCCATCACCAAAGATTAAATAAACATTTACATCAGAAAAAAAAACTCTGTGTGCACACAGAATGCAGCAGAATGAGTCTCTGGTCCCTGTGCCTTCACAAGCAGGAACATTCTAAATAATAGTAAAAAGTCACAGTCTCCACTTAAGGAGACATAAAAAGGAGAGAGAAAATAGAAATGATTGCTTGGTATACAGTGGAAAGCACCATTTAGTTTACATCTGTCTGTTATTCATATTGCCTATAATTCCCTCTTAGCCCTGACCAATCAAAGCTGAATCTATTTCATGATAAAGACATAATACAGAATTTATGGGCAACAAACATGTTGTGAATAAAATGAGAGGACCTCACAGTGCTCCAAGATAGTGTTTCACACCTACCTACTGATCACTACCTACAACATGAACCTCCTAATCTTAGATACTACAGCAAAAGTTTAAGGTATCTGTAAAGAGCATAGACATTTATAGAAGTCAAGGTGATGAAGAAATATTCTGTGGCTGTGCAGACAGAGATCCTGAGATGTGTAAAGACAATGACAACCATTAAAAATGCTTCGTTAGTCCAGCTGAACATCAGAAAGCATGGGTCACTTTGTTTAAGAGATGAAAGAAGTGATCAAAGTAGTGATCAAAGAGATAAGAGAGAATTTTTTATCCTAGGAAGACTCTTTGAAAAGATGTAGGCCAAGCAATAAGTGGATCTCAGACAACTTGACATACAATAGGTGGAAACACCTTTGCCATTCTTGACAAGACAAAGCTGTACCCTGGAATAACATCATTGCTTTCCACAGCAGTGACAACAGCAGCTTCATGAGAGAGAGAAAAATAACAACTCTGCTCACCTCCAGATTTGTTATGTGGAGACCCAGAGCTTACCTGACCCAGGCTGTGTTTGTCATTTAGCAAACAGATGCTGCCAACTTGATGTGAAGCAGTGGCCATTAAGTGCCTGAGAACTGCTGTTGGGTACGTCTTACTGTTTTCAAAGCTGCTTCAAAAAGAAGGAAGGCTACAAAATATATGAGGTATTCAAGAGCATTGAAGCATTTAAAGATTGTCAAGCACTGCAGCATCCGCTGGCTCAGCCTCTAGAAGTGCACATCAAGGACACTGCAGCAACAAACAGCCCTTTTGAAAATATTTCAGGAGTCAGGACAAGGTGTATAAATGTGCAGGGGTCAAAAGTGTGGCAGAACACCTTAGTTCAATAGAGATTCAGCAGTGCTATTATTATCACAATTGTATCTTCACACCACTTAGCAGACTTAGCAGTGCCCGCAGGCTGAGAATGCCAGAGACCCTGCTTGACACAGGAGTTCATCCCATTACCTTGAAAATCCCAGACTAAGTAAATTCAAGTTCATCACATGGTTCGGTCAGGACACATGATCCTGGTTGGCTTGAAGGTCAAAGTAAAGAGGTTACATGGTAAGACAAGATTTAAAGAATAATATGATGGAAACTGGCTGCAGTTGTCACCTGAGTAGAGGCTTGGAAGCTGTTGGAGGATGGACTCCTTGCTGTCAAGATGCCACTGGAGGACCACGGGTGCAATTTCAAAGAGATGGAACTGTGTTGGGAAATTATATACTGTTAAAACCAAAATGTTTCAATATAGTTCTCAGCAGAAAGGAGAAATGTGCTTCCTAACATGGTCTGTATCAGGCACTACCTTAGGCTGCGAGTGATCTCATTCCCTCTGTGCTTCCTGCTGCCCCGCACTGAGGGCTCACCTTCCACTGCTGCCTGCTGAGGCCGCACGCCAAACCCCATCAGAAAATGGACTTGTTCCAAAGAGTTGCTTTGAAAGCTGGAAATATACTATGTGAAAGGTGGAAGAGGTTTGTTCATCCTGAATCATGTACCAAAAGGAGAAAATAAATAGGTGTTTTGTCACCTGAAGTGTTAATTCTATGTAAAGCAAGATTTCTACAGTTCAGAAAGGTAATGCTGGGCCACCTGTAAGTGAAAGCAGAGTAGACCAGTACACTGCCAAAAAGTATGCACAGAAACTTGTGTTAGGGACTGTCGGTACATATTGATATAGATCTCTTTTTAAAAAAAAAACATTTTCATAGGAATCCACTGGAATATCTGTGTGGATGCAATGCTGTTAGTGTGAACTACCTTCCACCGGTATGGCATAGTCCCTTCTCATCTTAAACACCTCTATTTTTCAGTTGTAGATGCAATGTGTGAGGGGAAAATTAGATATTTCTGCTTCCAAGAGTAGGTCAGTCACTACTCCTGTTTGCTAGGATTGCCCTCACACAATTTTTTTTTTTAATCATTATTAACTTGTTTTGTTAACTGAGCCAACTTTAAAGGTTGAACAAGCACTGTGACTAATTTACCTGCGCTGCATATCCCTCAGATGATCAGCCAGGTGAGACCTGAGATACATTGCTGGGTGCGTTGGGAAAGGTGGCTCTGTCCATGATTGATTTGTGCCTTGAAAAGCAGAATCTAAGTTTGCTAAACATAGTACATTCCTAAACATAATAAATACATCAATATGAGAGCATTAATTTTCCAACTTATTTATTTCCAAAAAATTAGAAACTCATTTTTCAAAATTAGTATGCATATACGCATAGCAAGTTTATTTAAAATAAGATGTAATTTGCATGAGCTTTTCATAATTTGTGCAAAACAATGTTAATTACCCTTTTTAATGATCCAGAGCATCCCCAATTTTTATTTTTCACAGTTTTCCATCTTTGTAATTTCAGCCCTAATTTCCATTAACATAACTGTATTGCAAGAGTGACTTCAAAACAATATGAGTGCAAGTGTCTTGAAAAAGAGGAAGAATGTATAACTAGCATGTCATTTTGTCTTGGGGAGTTTTTTTTTTCTCTAATGACCAAAAATTCTTTCCAAAAGGAGACAACTTGTTCAGAGATTTGAGAATCTTGTGTGTTGTTGTATGCATACCTTTATATATAAATATATATGTTTATATATATATGACTCCATACAGTTACTGAACAAAGCTACATGAAAGGTGTGAAAGAGAACAGGGCATCACTCACATTCCTAAGTTCTGGCAGAGGCTGATTTGAAACCTCCCACTAACAAGTGAATGGTAAGACAAGAGTTGGTACAGCATTCATCTCAGAGTGTTTCTGATTTATAAATCTGATTTTATATTTATAACTATAAATGTGAATATCTATTTCCAAGGGCAAAACTAATATTAGTTCAAGTAATTCTATCACATCCTAGATGGGCTCGTTTTCTTTACATGGTCTTTTACATCTTTTCTCTGTATTATATGCTGCCTATCTTCACATTTTCCAAGTAATTTCCAGCAGAATATGAAATGTTTTTGTCACATGTAACCTCATTCAGGTTACTTTATTTTTTCTTACCAGCACAAATCCTCACATAAATTTCATTTATACTGTCTTCATTACCCTTTTTTTTAATCCTGGCTCTGCTGAGTTAAATCTCTGTCGACAGGATGAGCTTGTGTGTATGCCTGTTAATGTGTTTGAAGAGTCTGTACTTTTGTTAAATAAGAACAACATTTAATAATTTGATATCTATGACTGTGACTGTGACATAGGAAATTCAGGAATATATTGTGTACTTTTAAAAAAGTATTTAATGTAAACCGGAAGGTTTTGAAACTAGTTTGCTTAGTGATCTCATGTCTTGTTATCTGCATGCTCATACTGCTCTGCTGAGTCCTGTGAAATCTACTGAAAACTTGCCAAGGGGATGCTGATACAAAGATTTTAAATTGGAATTAGACTGAGATGAAATTACAGTGCTTTTCCCTGTTCCTTTCTTAAGCAGCTTTTTCTTTCCACTGGTTTTGTGACAACCAAATATTAATTCAATTCTAAGATTCAGAATGATTAAACTTAAATTGCAGCAGATTTTTTTCATGGATCACCAACACCAACTATATTGTAATATATGCACTGACATTCTGCAAGAGATAAAGATTGTTTACTGTACATTGCCGAATTCCAAGTAATCCTCTTGAGCTTTTGCTAGTGATAATCCTTCCCACTGCTATTATGAGTAGTGGTAATAACTCTTCCTTTAACATACAGTGATAATTCTTCCTCTTTACCCCCATAAACCTCTTTTACCCTCATAAAATTTCCAATAAACCAACTCAAACTTGCAAAGCAGAAACAAATCATCATCAGTTGTAACAGAGAGATAACACAAAGCATTTCCAAAGACTGCAATTAATCCTGGGGCAGCAGTACTCAAAAATTCCATCACCCAGCTAAGAAAGGTATTATTACCTGATGTGTTTTGTTTAAAAAAAAAATGCATTGTAAAGGCATATGAGTCTCAGTAACTGCTAGTTCACTTTCTATTTCTAGTGTTCTATTCTAGCGAGAGGTCAGGCAGACTGCCTCTCCATTTCCCTCTTTGGAAGGTGCCTGTTTCTGCTGGAAGCTCTTTGAGCAGGGTATTGTCTCTCTCTTTATCTCTGCACTGCATTCTGCTGTGTTTGGCACAAAGAAATGATAGAAACACTGAAGTGGGTACAAGGAATTAGGCTGGAGTACGCTGCTTTCCAGCCAGATCAACCCAGGAGCCCCAGCTGGCTGTCTGGGTGTTCAGAACACAGCTTAGCTGGGGGGCAGGAGAGAAGGGAGTGCAAAAGAGCCAAACAAGTTATTGCCTCAACAGGCTCTACTCAGTTAAGTTGCTGTGTGCCTGGCACAGTGGGAATGAGAGGTTCAAGTTTCCACAATAACAATAACAAATAATAATAAATAACAAAATTCAATAAATAACAAAAACTATTTTCTCACCTCTCCTCTCCTCTCATTTTCCTGTTTCATTCATGCCACAGACTATTTTTGCTACCAACCATCAGCGGATTAGGGGCAGAGAAGTTACTACCTTAACAGTGAACTAAATGCTGTTCTGGGTTACACCCACATAAATGCAGAATAACTTCATTGAAATAAATGAGCCAGAGCTGCAAGTGGTGTAAATGACTTTTTCATTTGTCTAAGGGAAATTACACCAATTTTCTTCAAATGTATATCTGACTCAAAGTAGATCCAATTTATGCTCACTTACCAGGGCACTGTTTAGCTCAGTCTCAAAGAGAATAATTTGCCCTCGCCAGTAGCATGAAGTACTTCTTTTGTTTCATTTTTTCCCTCTGCTTCCCTCTGCTTTTTACATGGTGTCAGTCACACACATTCTTCTCCACAATGTCAAGAAGCAATAAGCAAAAAATACATTGACTTATGGTACTGAGCCTAAACTCTTGTTTACAAAAATGACTTAAATAGGTGCTATTATCAACATGAAGCAAGGGTGAGATGTTCTCTGAGAACACTAAACAAAAATGGAAAAAAGGTAGTGGAATAACACTACACATTACATAGTAATTAATCATCACTGCTGTGTCTTAGCTGTCTAGGAGCTACGAGGGACTAAATAATGAAGCAGCGAATTGCTGTTTAAAGATACACATTTTATTGTTAAAAATCTGAAATAAAACCCTGCTGCCACAGCCAACTGGGTTGTAGCCAAGACTGCCTTAATCTTCCATAAAGTGCCAGAGGCAATTGTCTTTTATAGATACACAGGACATACTTCAGCAGTGGGAAAAATAGTCAAGAAAATTATAAAAGATAGAGTTATGTATTAATTTAATGTATACAGCCTGCGAGGACTAAAGCCTCAGGCTTCTCAAGGCCAAATAATAGCTCTCTAAGCTGCCAACACTCATTCAGAATTAACAAAATAGTGAATGAGGGAGAAATGGTGGATAAAATTTATTCAGGCTTTCAAAAGACCTTTGGTAAAGATCCTTACAAGAGACTGTTAGGGAAACTTGGTAACCATGGAGTGAGAGTTAAAACTTCACATGGATTAAGACCTCACTAGGAGATAGCTAAAAAGGAGAAGGAATAAGATTCTATTCCAACTGTAAAGGAGGTTAGAGGTGCAGTAGCCTACACACCAGTGGTTTTTGTCTGTGCCAAACCACAGAGTCCATACTCATGAGCAGCTCCATTGAAATCTGCTGCTGACTGTGGTGGGAAGTTTGTTGTTACTGTGCTTCAGGAAGTTTAAATAAGGTTTAGAGGACATGATGGCATATTCATAGACAGTCTGAAAGGGGAAAAGCTTAGTAAATGAACCACGAGGGGACCATGCAAATCAGGTGGATTTAATTAAGTGCTGAGATAACTATGAAGGGCTGTAAAANGTAAAACCATCTCCATGAACTTGTAAGGGCAGTGGTGTGCTAGTCACCAAATCACCCTATCAATGGTACCTCTGAACTATCCGTCCAGATTTCCTCTGGGAGGGTGGTATGTGTGTTCACTAGAAAACATTTTATGTCCTTTCCTTGAGCCTCTAGGTTAGAGGAATATCTGCCGAAAAAAAAAAAAAACCAAGAAAAATGAACAAGATCAAATTTCCAAAGAAATTATACTTGAGAATGACTGTGACCAAATTAAATCTTGTGTGAAGGAAGTTAAGGTATTTTTATTCTGGGCCCTGAAGCAAGAGCAAGAGCTGCATTCCGGACTTTCCTCTGAAGTCACCTACTCTTGAGTCAGGTGCAAGTATGTAAGACCATTAGGTCTTAGCAGGGTTGATGTGCAGCTGGGCATATCACTCAGTGTGTATTGCTGGCTACAAAAATTAATGTGTCTTAATCACCATTATCCAACGTGACAGCTAAACACACAATACTATTTCTCTTTTCTTAGCTTGACATTACACAACTTTCCTAGCTGCCCTCAAGCTGAACATTGTTCTGGAGAAAGCTTTGTTTTCCCTATGAAACAGAATTATTTCAAGCTCCATCTCAAAATGCTATGCATGTTCAAAGAGATGAATAATGCAGTTTCTCTATAAGGAGGACGGATATAAGAAAAAGAAGTGAAAAAGTAGATAAAAATAGATGGGAAGATGATGGCCCATATCCAGCTATGCAAAATTTTGGAAACATAAAGTACAAATAATTCTATTAGCAAGGCTGAGGAAGAGTAGTTTATCTCACTTTGCTTGGTACTACGGCCCTGAATCAGATGCTTGAAAACACCAGGAAAGTGCACAAGTCTCTAAGGTGAAGAGAATGAGAACACAAGCTTTGTTGATGGCATGAACTTGGCTTAGTAAAACTGAGAGCTGACTGCAAAGATTTGCAAAAAGACTGTACAAGGCTAAGTGACAGAGAGATAAAATGGAAGATGAAATTCACTATGGACAAATGAAAAGTAATTTACACAGGTAAAAGCAATAATGGTTTAGTTACAAAATTATGGGCTCTGGGCTGACTATTATCATTCAAGAGAGAGATACTGGGAATATCATAGCTAGTTCTATAAAAACTTCAACTCAGTATTCAGTAGAAGTGAAAAAGCAAATCAAACCTTAGGAAATAT
>WEIT01017130.1:0-11324 GCA_013389985.1 Dryoscopus gambensis | reverse complement strand
TATTCAATTGAAATCACTCAGAGTTTCCCAGTTAGCCCAATCCTCTCCATGGGTTCAAGTAGGACCTTTTACTGCCTGTCCAAGTCACTCATTACTGTTTTCATGTTTTCTAAGTCACTCAGCACCAAGATGAAAACCACTCAATGTCTTTTAAAATTTTTTAATTTCTTTAAATATTTTTTGTTTGTATTTTGCAAAACTGTGATCATAAAGTCCTATACAAACAGTGTCTGAAATTCTACTTTTTAGATTTTTTCTAAATATTATCAATTGATCCATTTACAGCAAGAAAATGCTCAGAGCCTGGGAGAAGGAGTGCTGAAATCTGACAAAACCAGAACTGTTTTTCCAACAGCACTAAGTAAGATCCCACAGGTAGGGGTTTGTATATTCAGAAAAGTTTTAAGCAAAAAATCCAGCTATTTGCATCTCTAAATGAGTTTAAAAACCTGATTACATATTATGGGAGAAGAGAGGCTTGATCTCAGATGATTTGACTCCTCCACCATTCCACTCACTGGAATACTGATCTTCTGAGCTCAGTAACATCTCTTAGGAGACCTTAAATCTTTGATTCTTACATCTTTGGATTAGATATTGTTACATATTATCTTGTGTAGTTATTATTCCTGCAAAACGGCTTTGGCATTGTTGGCCTGATTTCAAGGGTTCCTGCTGTTCATTGGGGTGGGGAAGCCAGTAGCTGCACATCTTTGTCTTGCCCAATCCACAAGGATACGCATCATAATACCATAGCAGAACAGAAAGAGAGCTCAGAATATTTTGATAAGGGAGGAAACTGAGTTTCTTAAATAAGTGCTGGCTTGTGTTGTTTCCCCCTATTGGCTACACAAAGTATGAGTTTGCTCTGTCAGAGAAAGTGTCATCTAAACATTAGAAATGGACATAATTAACTAGTGTTATTTATCTGCCTGGAACTACAGTTATGAAGCAGCATATAGGATGAGTACAGTTATGTGGGAAACATGGAACAATTATTAAAGTCAACAGAAATTATAATGAAATGTAAAAGTAACTTTTATGTATTTATTATCAATTTTATGTGTGAGTTGAACCTCAAGAATTAAGACGAGCTCTACAATTAAAATTCAGCCCCATTAACAATCAAAGTTCCTTGTTTTATGAAGCTTCTAGGGAATCAGTTTTTTCAAACATAAGACTTCTCTTCTCCCTCCACTGGTTTTTTTGTTTGTTTTATTTAGCAGAGATGATATTTTTCAATGTGAGACATATCTCTGATTTTGATACTTTTGTGTCTTTTTTGAATCTCAAACTCTGTTGTGGGAAGCCTGGTCTCTGTGAGGCCAGTGGGGAAAAACTCTTCATTTTTCTGGGGGTTCAGATTTCACACTGTCTTCTATGATGCAGCTTTTTAATATAAACAAGTAAATGCCTTGTTAACTAAATGAAGGACAAGTTAACCAAATGTAAAGACTGTATTGCCAGCGTTAACGATTTTTTAAAATTTTATTTCAGTATTAGATTACATATGAGAAGCTTATTAAAAGAACATTACATTTGCAAAGTCAATTTCTGGAAAGTTGCTCAGTGCCAGGACGAGGGCTGCATAAAGAGATTCAGTCATAAGCAATGCTATGGTTTAATGCTGCTTTAACTGGGAAATGTTTATAATTCTCAGAATTCAAAGTCCAGTACAATCTTGTCTTTTGCACGTCTATTACCCTATGCAGACAAATTTAAAATCTCAAGAATTATTCAAGTAGGTACTATGTCAAGCCAGAATTTAAATACTTTTCTTGAGTGATGGCTATGTCTCAGTTCCTTGACAAAAACCAAAAATGACAATGGCATTTTTTAGTGTAATTTTCCTTTCTCTTCTACATGGTTTATTGAAACTGCAGACTTTGTGGCAAGGACTGTATTTTATTGAGTAGGTCTATTAAAGTAGTTGCCATAATTTAGGTAGTCCTATAATATAGATGAACAAATAAAGAACGACTTGTTACAACGACACAATTTTTCAAGATAAGAAAAATACATCTTAGACCTCAAGAACTATGTCCCGATTCATACAGTTTGTGGTACATGCTTAAGGATCTTATGACTTTTTAATGACTTTCCTAGAAGTCACTAGGTACACAACAAACCTGAAGGTCTGCTTACTGCATTAATGGACAAGGGTTCCATCAACATTTGCTGTTAACAGTGTTATAAAGTCTGCTTCTGTGTGAAACCTCATAAGCCAGACACTTAATCAAAGCAAGCATATTAAACAACTATTCATTATTTTAATTCAGTTGGAAGTTTCTGAAAAGCTGCTAATGATAGCATACATGCCTATTTATGCTAAAATAAATTGCTGGATATTTCACTTTTTTTCTCTGCATTTACTTTTGATAAAAATAGGATTTAAATACTAAACTTCAAAAACAAATTAAAATCCAGGACAGATTCAATGGGCAATTTAATTATCAATGTTCTGTTCAACTAATTGTCTCATGGAGACAGTGTGCTTAGTAAGAGAAGACTGAAAACAGTTGAGTACACAGATAGCAGAGTAAATACATTCTACTGGCTTAAGCACCTTGCCTAAATTTTTGGCAGTTGACTCAGGTTTTACTCTAAGTGCATCTCTTTGCAAGACCTAAAAACCACAACCATGCCTGAAACACATCTGAAAATTTAGAAATTCTGAGAAAATTCTGAAAATTCATCTTTTTTAAATGGACATTTTTGAAATGCTCGTAAAGGTGCTTTTTCTAGAACAGTCCAGAGACAGAATACAATTACCTGAGAGGCAGACTAGAAATAGGTTCTTTCAAGCTCATTTCTCTTTACCTAGAGTAACTGAGGGTATGAAACATCTGAACAGGTTCAGTCCCTGGTCCTTTCTGGGCACTTCCCTGTGGACCCAGCTCCTGGCTGTTTTGAGCAAATAAACAAGCATGCAAGGAGACTGATCAAGAGTTAAAGTATCTTTCCTGAGCCACTGTGTCCAACAAAATACAAAGTTTGACAAAACCTCTTTGAGGGCATCAGCAGATGGGAGCTTACAAGCCATCAGTGGAACTGTTTGACCTAATTCTGCCAGCAGATGACAGAACCAAACAAAAGAACAAACACTTCTCCTAGCCCGTAGGGCTGCATGAGGTTATTGTGACCCAAGTGCAGGACCTGGCACTTGTTGCCTTGTTGAACCTCATACAATTGGCCTTGGCCCATCGATCCAGCCTGTCCAGCTCCCTTTGCAGACCTTTTCTGTCCTCCATTAGACCAACACTCCCATCCAACTTGTTGATGTCCACTGTATTGGTTTTGCACAGCCTGGTTTTTGGCAGCAGGGTAGGCTACGGAGATGGCTCCTGTGAGGAGCTCCTGGAAACTTATACCATGTCCAGCAGAGCCAATCCTTGATGGCTTTGAAAGATGGACATGCTACTGGCCAAAACGGGGCCAATGAGAGAGGTTGGTAACACCTCTGTGATGACATATTTAAGAAGAAAATCAGAACAAAGTCACACAGTTTTACTTCTAGCCAGAGAAGAGGAGGAGGTGAGAACATGTGAGGGACAACAACATGGCGACACCAAGGTCAGTGGAGAGGAGGGGGAGGAGGCACCGGAGCTGAGATTCCTCTGTAGGCCATGGTGAAGGCCACAGTGAAGCAGGTTGTCCCCCTGCAGCCCATGGGTCCACAGGGAATGCAGAGATCCACCCGCAGCCCATGGGGGAGGTGCCCACGCCGGAGCGGGTGGATGCCTGGAGGAGGCTGTGATCCAGTGGAAGACCTGGTGGAGAGAAGGGGCCCTTGCTTCCAGGCTGGAGCAGCCTGTCCTTGGAGGACTGCACCCCATGGGAAGAGACCCATGGCATAGCAGTTTTGGGAGGGCTGTGTGCCCGTGGGAGGGGCTCACCCTGCAGCAGGTGCGGTTTGGCTGCTGCTCGTGAGAGTGGACCCACACCGGGAAGTTCACGAAGAACTGTCTCCCGTGGGATGGACCCCATGGCCTCACAGGGAAGGGCTCCTCTCGGAGCAGCAGAAGGGAATCTTGGTGATGAACTGACCAAACCCCCACGCCATGTCTCCCTGTGCTGTTGATAGGAAGGAGGGAGGGTCTGGGGGGAAAAAGTGTTTTTAAGGGCTTATTTTACTTCTCATTATCCTCCTCTGATTCTGTTAGCAATAAATTCACTTTGCAACTTTAAGTTGAGCCTGCTTTGCCCTTGAAGTATTTTCTCCTGGTCCTTATCTCAACTAATGAAGCCTTCGTTATTTTTTTTTCCCTCTCTCCTCTGCCCAGCTGTGGCAGAGGAGGGTAAGCAAGCAACTCTCCTGGATGCCTGGCATAGGGCCACTGTCAAATCACGACATCCACAAACTGACTGAAGGTGCCCTCAATCCCCTTTTCCAAATCGTTGATAAAGATATTAAGCAGGCCCCAGTACTGAGCCCTGGGGAACACCACTTGTGACAGACTGCCAGCTGGATCTGACTCCATTCACCACTGTAGTGCTGTATTTCCCCACCCCTGTTCTTACTAAATGCCTTCCTTTCCCACATGGTTCTCCCTTCTCCGCCCCTAGTCCTAGCCACTCCCTAAGTTTCTCCCTATTTGTTCTGTACCCCAACTCCGCCCATGTACCGCCCCTGTGCCCTGAGTCCATTAGTCCATGTGCTCTCTCTGCCCCACCCATCCCCGTATAAAACTCCAGGCTCCAGGCTATGCGTCTGTTTCCGCCTTTGGAAACCCTGTGAATAAAGGTCATCTGAGGTCCCCATGCGGGGAGCCTTCTCCATCTCCTTTATCGCCGCCGTGTTGTGGAGCCAACAGCAAGCCAGAGCAGTGCAGGGAAGCTTGGAAGGGCTACGGGAAGTGGAACAGCCACTCTCCCTGAATAAGCCCCGCTGCCCTCTCTGGGAAGGTCTGTGACTTGCCATACCATCACAGGAAACTACAAACCGCAACACACCACCACTCCTGGGTCTGGACGTCCAGTCAGTTTTTTACCAAGCGAACTGTGCACCCTGTCCAACTCATGGGCAGCCTCTCTGTCCAGGAGAGTGCTGTGAGAGACAGTGCCAAAGGTTTACTAAAGTCCATGTGTACATCTACAGTCTTACCCCAATCCACTAAGCAGGTCACCTTCCTCTCAGATTGCTCTTTGGAAAGCAGCAGCAAGATATAATGGATATATTTCTCAAGGAGAACAGGTGGCCTGATAAGGCTAGGAGGACCTGAGTGACAGAATAGAATCCTTCACCATTTTTGCAACATGAGAAGTGTTGTTTTCTGAAAAGTAGTATCTCCTGAGAAAGAGTTGTCAGTAGCCAATTTTCTGCTTGGTAAAAAGAACAGGGAATGCTTGAAATTGTCAAAATATCCCATCTGAATTATTTATAAAGTTTTTTTTCTTGTTAAATAGCAAGCTTAAACTGTCACTTTAGAAAACTCATAGGAGAAAGAAAAAAATATATAAATCCAAATGATTTTTTTTTTAAGTAACCAGGAAAACATTTTCACTCATATGAACCAATAGGGTGGGGTTTCTTTTGTTGTGATTCCCCAGAAATACTGAATATTCTCCTTTTTTTTTAATCCCTAATGTGCTTGGAAAAACATTTGTCCTCATGAATTTTCACAGGATCAGAAAATTCCTTGTCCTAGAAATCTGCAGATTA
This sequence comes from Dryoscopus gambensis, assembly GCA_013389985.1. Lineage (NCBI taxonomy): Eukaryota > Metazoa > Chordata > Aves > Passeriformes > Malaconotidae > Dryoscopus > Dryoscopus gambensis. Next base: position 5,662 of record WEIT01017130.1, on the reverse strand, counting down.
GAAAACAGACAGGCTGAGGATGCTCTGTGAGAAGAGGCAGTGATATTTTTCAGTGTCAGAGTTTATTTGTAACAAGGAGGTAGGTATGATAACAGTTACATTTATTGGGCTTTCAGGCAGAGAGATAGATGTAGATAGATACGGGTAGTTATCACATTATATTCCAATTTCTACAAAAAGGGAATGTATTTTATACAGCTTACTTTACGAATAGTACAAAGAAAGTATGGTTCGTACCCTGAGGAACTGGGACATTAATTTCCAAACGCACTAAACAGAAAATTTTACCTAAAGTAGCTCCAAGAGTTCAGTCTCAAAACAGCCTTGAGTGGCTTTGTTTTCTTGTTTTCATATGTTATTGGAATGGAGATTTTAGTCATCCTTTTTCTTAGGCTGGCAGTCACTGACAAAGCTTCACAGAAGGGTTTTTTAGGGGGGGATTTGTCTCGCAGGGAGGCATGCTGGTAGGAAAACAAGGGAATGAGTGAATATAGGGCTGCATGGCCCTAATCCCTCAATCCTAAAATTGAAAAAAAAAAAAAAAGGTCTGAAACAAGTTATTTTTCTAGGAAAGGTAGAGAAGGAAGAAAGAAGGACATGGAGCACACTGCATAGGTGATAATGAAGGATATTTACAACCCAGAAAGCTATTTTTATTCTTCTGCTCCTCCCCCACTCTTTACTGTAGAGGCTCTTCTTACAACTGTTTTCTTGAACTATAAAATCCCATACTGTTCTTATCCCCAAGAACATTATTTAATCAACTCTTTACAGCAACAGATACATACATTCCTTCAGTATAATTCAAACAGACATTTCATAATCCGAAACACACCAGAAATAATACTGCCCATTCCCTTGCATTCAGGAGTCATCTTTTGTGTAATTATGAAGAAAAACTGCTGGAAACAAATTCAAAAATGTAATAACCAGTTTGCTTCCCATGATTTACATGAAGGGTACCCTGACAGCACAACAGCATTACTAATTATGATGATCCAAATCAAATTCCCTTTGAGGCTGGTCTCCATCTCACTGCACCCAGCTGTAAGAGAGATAGCTAAGAAAATCACCTATTTCTTGTCACTTCAGTGCAACCACAGCCAGCATCCTACACTGGTCTAGTGGTCTCTCTGACAACCTCCCAGACTATACAAATTGCTGGTGAGCACTGCATTAATTCAGTCTGTCGTCAGCTCTCCATTCTACTACTGTAATTCAAAAAGATGGAGTATCTGTGATGTCTTACAGGAAAACACTGCTCTGGGAAAACATCTCTCCAGGTAGATGTTACAAACTACCATGCAGTCTCCCTTCTGGATCTGCTGAAATTGACAGGTGCTGTGACTCCCGTAGTAAAAAATAAGGGCATCCTGGTCAATGGCAACTTGAATATGAGTCAGCAGTGCCCTGGCAGCCAGGAGGGCCAAGTGTGTCCTGGGGTGCATCAGGCACAGCATTGCCAGCCAGGCAAGGGAGGAGATTGTCCCGCTCTACTCTGCACTCATCTTGAGCCCTGTGAGCATTTTTGGGCACCACAAAATAAAAAAGACATTAAGCTGTTAGAGAGTGTCCAAAGGAGGGCTATGAGAATGGTGAAGAATCTGAAAGGCAAATCTTATGAGGAGTTGCTGAGGTCACTTGGTTTGTTCAGCCTGGAGAAGAGGGGAGTGAGAGGAGGCCTCATTATGGTCTTCAACGTCCCCATGAGGGGAAAGAGAAGGGCAGGTATTGATCTCTTCATTCTTGTGGCCGGTGACAAAACTGGAGAAAATGGCATGAAGCTGAGTCAGGCGAGATTTAGGTCGGATATCAGGAAAAGACTCTTCACTCAGAGAGTGACTGATCACTGGAACAGGTTCCCCAGGGAAGTGGTCACAGCACCAAACCTGACAGAGTTCAAGAACCTTTTGGACAATGCTCTTGGGCACATGGTGCGACTCTTGGGGTGTTCTGTGCAAGGCCAGGAGTTTGACTTAATGATCTTGATGGGTCCCTTCCAATGCAGCATATTCTATGATTCTGTGAAAATTGAGCCTCCATACCCAGGCATGCACCCAAAACATGTCAGCAAAGCTTGGGCTGGCACAGGAATGCAAATCAAAACCACATCAGGTCTGTTATCAAGGCAGAGAAAGCAGACACTGCACACCACACCTCCCAGCTCTGACGTTGTCTGTCAAGAACATTTGGTCCTCAGATTTTTCACTCCAGCTCGTCCTCTCTGGAGTGCTGCAGAACATCTACTCTATCCAATGTCCCTCCACATGCACAGTTTAGATTCAATTCTGAGGCTTTTATTTAGGAATACAATTCACAGAAGACTTTCTTTTTCAAGAATAAATGTTGCAAGGTTTGGCTCAGGATGTTTGTTTCTGATCTAGGGGATTATTAAGCACACACAGCACTGGAAACAAATTTTCCAGGAGACCATCATGGACTCAGGGCATGCTCATGCCAAAGTGGCACATAATTATCATTATTCTAGAAGGTTTTTTTCCAGATTATTTCTTATCCATATATGAGTTCATATCTATGCAGTGCAAAGTAACAGGATGACTAGCATTTGAGAAAAAATACACTATTTTCAGATGAGATACCAGCTGTCAAGTTAGATAGAGAATACTGCATCAGAAATTTTACAGCCCAGTTCACAAAAATTTTATGTGTCTGTAATTCATGTTTTTGTGTGAAATAGTTGTTCGAATATGCCATACACGGTGTGCCAAATAACTGCATGCATAAAGACCAGTCAAGGATTGTCTTGGGTCAAAGAATGGTCAAATACATTCTAAAAAGAAGAAATACATAAAGTTAAAATGCCCCTTATTTCAGTGGTGAAAAATCTGCATGTAAATTCTTAAATTGAATTTAACTGGATTTCTCTTATTTATTTAAAAAAAACAACCTCAAGGCACACAGACATAAACACATTTTTTAATTTAATTGAGTGTCCCAGAGAAAAGTGAAATGGAGCAGCGAAGAGAGAAGTTAATCAATTTTAAGAATCTCAGCTTTTAGGACCCGATCTTCAGTTTCTCCCTTGTTGTCTCTGGAACTGTCCAGATCACAGACCCCTGCTGAACAAGATTCTCTATGAAGTCCCAAATGAAGTGTAAACTCTGGCATATTTCAGAGAAAAAAAGTTGTTTAAGGTAGTTATTCCTCGGGCAAACTGATAAAGAAGTGTCTGGCTCAAAAACAAAGATATCAACCGCAGAAAACATCAATTACTTTCCATTTTTTTTTTTTTGTGAAAAAGACATTCACATTTTATACATAGAAACATGCAACAGGTTCTGATTAGGAAATTATATATTACTTCTGCTGACCTCAAAGGTTAGATCAGTCTTGGAATTCAAGTCACAAATTGGTTGAACTTAATAACACAAAGACATTTTGAATGCAGTGGACAAGGAAAAATTAATAATAGGGGGTTTATGCTGAATGTGATTCTTTTGCTATAACCGTAGCATACACTCAGAGCTACAATAAAAATGATGTATCAAACTATTTTTTTTTTCATTTGCAACTGAATAATATTAATCTCATCTGAAAAGTAATGGTTCTTACAAAACTAACTGTAGTGCAAGCAGTCAGCATTTTCTAGTCTAGCAGTTCCCAGAAGCACTGTATTTTGGAGGCAGTCTTTGTAGAATAAGATCAGAAATGCAGAGACATCTTCCAAGTTCTGATACCAGCTCAGCTGGTAAACCTGTAAACTTGCATCCAAGCAAACTTGAAACTGGCATCAATATGCCCACATGCGTTTCAATTTCAGCTCTCCAGCATGCAAGTACTGGTTTACTTGACTTGTTCAAGTCTCTGTGTCACTGCTGTGGGTCAGCCTTTGTCCCCCAGGTCCTTTGCTTTTGGAAAGGTCCTTGCTTTTGGCCCAATACTCTTGAATTTTCTGTCAGCTGCTCAGAAGAATTAACCTGCCATTTAACCCTCAGTTATGCAATTAAGAAACATCAACATGGTTAGAAAATAATGTATAAAAAACTAAAGGAAATATATTTCTGAAAAAAAAAAGATATATTATTTATTTTAATGTTAAGGTTGTATTCCCGTAATGATATTTTTGCTTTTTTAAAGCAGTTGAACAAGACAAAGTGAGACAACTGGCAATTTATTAATTTATTCTCAATAGAGAGAGCTCACACAGCTGTAATCTGTAATGGAGGCAGCCACATGCTCAAACCTGCTGAGCAGTGAGAATTGTAGGTCAAGTCCAGTAACACACACTGGTTTACACTGGAAGATGAGGTCTACTGACAACTGTGATTGCATGCATGTGTTTAAAGTGCTTTCCTGGACAGCAGCCACCAGTGCAACCTACAGGACTAGCATGCTGTTCTTTTCAGGAGGAGAATGACAGACAAAAGTTTCTAAATATGAATCTTAATGCTAGATGGTGTCAAATCAGAGAAGCCCCACTCATATGAACAGAGATGTCCTGATTTTTATTTTACCAGCTGAGAGACTAGCTCATTGCATCCGTCCAGTTGATGCAAAAAACCTACCCGTCTCTGAGCTCAGCTAATTGGATGCAGAACACTCCATGCATTTCATTTTCTCTCTCCTTTTTCCTTGTTTTAAATTCCTTTTTTTTCTTCTCTTTTTGGCAAAGTGCTCTTATTATTTTGTATCCTAAAGCATTGGAGGTTAATAAAGAGAGCAAATGGAGAAGGAGATGGAAAAGGAGTTTGTTTGCACTTCACTCTCCATTGGGCCATTATGTCTAAATCCATTATGTAGTTTACCTGATGCTGTGTTCAGAGCAACTGAATGCTGTAGTTCTTTTTAATACTGGTATTTTCTTAACACAATTTAAATTAAACCCTTTATTAGTCCAGAGAAGGCTGAACACAAAACAATAGTAGCTCCGGGAGAGTAATTATTTCTGTTCCATTGTCTGAGATGCTAGGGCTTTTGATTAGTTACACTATACAGTACTTAACAGCTAACCAGCCTCACCATGGTTAACAATACATAAGATTTTCCCTGTCCCAGCAGCACTCCAAGTGCTTCTGAAATGTTGGCTCTGTCTTTAATCTTGTTATTCACAAATACCTCTAATTTTCTGGAGTGTGTGTGAAAACTACTGTACTGCCAGCAGCATAGAACATCATGCGTCAGGCTCTGTTGGGAAGGGATCTCTGTAAAATGGATGCATGAAGCTGTGGGTTGTAAGCCATTAAGCTTTCTCAGTACGCTTCTAATGAGCTTATGATAGCCTCACAAAATGACTGCTTTTACTGCAGCCTAGTAAATTACAGTATGTACAAATTAAATCAGTGGGACCCAACGCAAGCTGTTCCTCATCAGGTTCAACACTTCTTTTAAGAAGTGAAAAATTATGACATACTAGAACAGCTATATGTTTCAGTCATGTCATATGCTGAAAGTGTAGCTAATTTCTACAATTATCTGTATAACACTTCTCACTCTGTCCCAGAGAAACCAAGTACTTCCTCTCTTATGCTGTTCCTTCATGTTTCAAAATTGGTGTTGTAATGCATGTGAATAATAAATTAAAAGTTCAGAAAAAATTGGCTGTTAAAAGTTAAAAGCCAACAAAATAGCTCTCAGAGGCCTTGATCCCTCTCCCATGGAGGCCAGTGGCAAAATCCCAACTGATTTTTTTTTTTTTGAACAC
>WEIT01017129.1:1035-17173 GCA_013389985.1 Dryoscopus gambensis | reverse complement strand
CATTCTATTATCATGTTACAGAATTTAAATGCCCTCAAGTCCATAAAATGAAAGCTAACAGAAGAATATGTTTCTATAGTTTCTTTTTCTTTAATTTTTTTGAAGTCTCTTATATACCTGTAGGGCTTTTATTGAAAAGTAAAACCAGTACTTTCAGACATAACATAGTTCCAAAAATGAATGAACAATAAGGATCCTTGTAGTTAGGAATACCATTAGCAAACACACATTGGTTTTTAAATTAAAATAAATGAACTATTTTAAATATTGCAGATACATACTGCTCTCTTTATCCAGCTAGATTTTTTTGAGGCATCACTAGAAATTTTGCAAAGAAAGAATCATCTCAGGATGTTACCCTAAACAGTGAAATAAAACTATACATGGCATTAATCAGTTTCTAGAACTAAGGCACACTACTCTTTAGAAAGTGTTTGCATCTATGAATTGTAATTCTATTTTCCACAGAATTTCAGTACAACCTGAAACTGATGCTTTTCATACTTTGAAAAACTGAGAAAACAATCCTCCCTTAAATGCCTTAACAATTTAATAAGGGAACGTGCTGTTAGTTTTAATACAGCATGAACAAAATCCTTGTGCATGACTAGAACTTTATGATGTTTTGTGATTTCTACTACTTATCTGGGTGAGCAAAGTCTAACAAACAGCTGGCAATATGCCCCACTGTGCATGACTCACGGTTGCAAGATGAATTAGTGCAAATCAATACCTGATCTCAGGAGTTTGCTGGCTGGTTTTAGACAGTCTGAAGTAACAACCCCTTGTACCTTGGGGCAGGGCATGCCTACTCATGGCACTATCAGTTTTTGCCAGCTTGGAAAGTGGTGAGATCAGGGCCAACAAATCAAATTACCTTGATGTTGTCATTGCCCTAGGAGTAGTGGGGGTTCTGTCTTGTTCAATTACTCTATTTTATATAGGTTCTTATAATCTCTTCCTTAGGGTAATGGTATGTGTAACTGGATTAAGCAATGTGACTAATAGCTACCTCATGTGGCTCATTCCCATGCTCTTCCAGGGGTGAATTATGTGTATGCTGATTTTTTTAAATAATATAATTTATATTGAGAGAACAAGCCAAACAAATTTGCAAAGGATGCTGAGGTTTAGTGGCTTTCAGTTTATATCAAAATGTCAGATTGTCTAGTATTTTTGCCTCAAAATTCATTAATTGGAAAAATAAAAAAGACACCCAAGCACATAACTTTTCAAACTAAAAAGTTGTTGGGTGTTTTTGGAGGTTTCTTCTAATTTTACATTACTCTGGCATTTTTAGAGAATAATTAGCTGGACTGTAACTTGGTATGAAATATAATGGGAGACTGGGTGAAAGCTTCCTTCTTCACTTCTCCAGAGCAGGGCTGACCTATGGGACCAGCTCATTGTACAGCTCCCCACAACCCTGCATCCCTTCAGAGAGAGCCGTGAGTTACTAAGGAGCTGAGAATGGACCAGCCTGCAACAGGACAGAGAAAAACAAGCAGAGCTCTTTATTACAAGGTTTTGATGATGGTAAAAATCTGTACAAACAACAGGGAGGAGTCTGCATCCTCTGTTATAAATGGTTGACTGCGGTCCTCAGCAAAGACTGTGGTTTTGTGGTAGATGTCCAAATAACCTGTGCTCTACCTGCATAATCCAGAGTTATGAAACTCTATGCATCAAAGGAGATTTGTCTTTTAGAGAACAGATCATGTTACAAATAACATTCCTAGCCATTTTATTCATTTGATTTTTCTAAATTCAAATTTTTGTGGACACAAAAAGAAAGTGAGTATCATATGAAATGATGTTTCCAGTTTATCTTGTCTGAAAATCTAAACAACTGAAGCAAGATCAAAAGGCTGCTTTGAAACTGAACAGAAAAGAAATGTATTTTAAAATATAATTAAATTATTTTGACTTAAAATAAACAAGCTGTGCTTTGACTGCTGTAGGAATACTATATCACAAGGGACATTTTAAGGGATTTCTGAATACTTCAAAAAGCATAGTTCTTAGCATTCACAGACAGGAATAGAATTAAAAGTCAAAAGGTATAACCTGAGACTCCAACCTTGAGAAGGTGTTCCTGGCATAGTGCATAATGCTGTCAAAGTCATATGGTTCCCCAAGGGAGTTCACCTCTCCAGGCTCCATCTTCAAAAAGTTATATTCCTGACCTACAAATAATTGATAATTATAGATTCTTTAATATCTTTACAGAAAAAGATAAAAACCAAACAGGAAAAGAAAACCAACAAAGATCCTAACCTAATTACTCACTGACGTTCATAAATCTTTGCCATTTGGGAGAAAGTGTGTGACTTGATCATGCCCTCTTAACTGAGAGGGCAGACATCTTCTGAAACACACATCGAAGTTCTATATTTGGATTTAGAAAGACTAGTCTCATTCAACTGAAACATAAAAGCCCCACACATCATGTTGTGCTTCTGCAGAGTCCATACAAATTTCTGGTTTGGTACTTAATTCCAAAAAGAAATCATTTTGACAACAAAGACTCCAGAAGAACCCTTCTCACTCATTAGACTGGATACTAAATCCAGCACTAAACTACTGGATATTGGAGACTTTGCTTCAGCAAAGGTTGCTCTCTGAGACTCCATGTNCTGAGACTCCATGTAATGCAGACACTACAAAGTCACATTTTCAAGATCCAGCTGTTGCAAATTAAGAAGAACAGAACAGGAGAAAAAGAACTATACTTAATTCATAATTCTATACCATAAGTTCTTTGACCTAATCAGTAAATTAGCAATAAAAAGCACCCCATACTCCAGATCATACTCCCACTGGATTCTTGCAAAAAACCCTGCACTGACATTAACATTTTAACCAACATAAGTTGCATAACGTAACAAAACCCAAATGTCTCAGTGGTTGTGGCTTCCTGATCCCATTTAGTGATCCTTAAGCTCACACCACACTACGAAGAAGCGGTTTCAGTCAGTAGTTTCAGAACTCAGAAAGAAAACTTGAAAGGGAGAGCAGGTGGCTGAGGATGGCACTCCTGCTGATTTTCTCATCATAGTAAAAGAAAAGGGGGAAGAGCCTTCATGGCATCTGTGCAAGTCAGTAACTCAGAGACACCAGAAAGAAGGCTCAAACATGCATGCCCTTTCAGGACCTTAGAGTCTTAAGGGAGCGTGTATCAGCTGCCAGTCTCCTTCCAAGTCCTAGGTGAAGTGGCAAAGATTCATCATATCTCAAATATATTTTAAAATGTTTTCTAAAGAAACAGACAAGTACTCCAAGCTATTACTGGACAATTTCAGATTTCACCTTTCTTGGGCATAGAATTCCTGTAAGTTGAAAGCAGTGTGTCACAAAGACCATACACATTTATGAATGTTGCAAATGAAACACACCTAGCTCCCACTCATCTTGCCTACCCAACACAAGCAAGGGCACAACAGCTAGAGTGGCAAAGAACTGACAGTCACAGTTTAAAGTTCTCAAGTTCCTCAGATGCTTTATCTCAGCAACACCCAGGTCACTGACGAAAGCTGCACGTTCCATAGAGAGTGAGGTGAATAATGTGTAAACTGCAGGACCTGTGCCTGTCTTTGTCACAGATTCAAAGTCCTTCACCTCACATCCCAGATCCAAGCCTCTTGGGCAGCTAAAAGCTACTGACATATTTCTACTTATCGTTCATTAAAGCCTACAAGAGAAATGCCCTTCCTTCAAGCAAAGAAATATGACTTTTAAAGAGCCTTAAGAGCAGTGGCTTCTTTCAAAGTTTTTGAGTATGATTGTTATTTTGTGCCTTCTAGCCTTCTATTTAATGGCTTGCTACTTGGCCAGACCTTTGGAAAATATTATAATTTCAGTATTTAATTTGTAAATCAACTTGAGATCAGTCGAGGTAAGAAGAATAGCAGGCATAAATACTATTTCAGCTATTCAGCACTCAGTTCCAATAGAGTTGAGAAGATGAAGGAAACACCAAAAACAAACACGTGATTTTTTTTTCCAAAATACTTGGATATCAGAATATCTCACCAGGTTGGATGTTTTCTCTAATGATGGTGACATGGTCATCACGGTCTGGTCGTGTATGTTCATGCCAAAAACCTATCACATGACCCAACTCATGGACAACTATGCCAAATTTATCACAGTTCTTGCCAATAGATATAGCCTGAGGACCATTTCCCCTTCGACCCACATAAGAACAGCATCTGTAATTAGAACACAAACACAGGTGAAAGTTTTCATACACACCTCTACAAACCACACAGCAAATTCAGTTAAAACTTGAGAAAATAGTATTTAAAAATTCTGCAGTATAATGCACAATGTAATTTCAGCAGTCTCACAAACTCTAGATCTTCTACAAGAACAGTTTGTTATTCAAAATACACATGAATGGGGCTTTCTTGGAGATTATTCAAGGTCTTAAAAGATGTTAGCTTTGATCAACAGAATTGTTACTGTCATGACAATCTCTCCAGTCTATAGAATGACACAGGAACTTGTTTTCAGCTAAAGAATAAAAATAAATGATGCTCTGATGAGAGCACAAGCCATCATCTCTTTGTAGGTCATTGATAAAAATGTCAAAAACGACAGGTTGCAGGATAAGCCCCTGTGATACTGCACTTTCAGTCACAGCTTGAGTCCAATCCATTTAGCACAACCCTTCAAGCCCAACCATGCAGCCAATTTTAACCTATTTTGTTTTCCATTCACCTATAATCCTGCAAAATCACCTTAGAGACTCAACACATTTAAATACTTTTTTTTAAATCTTGGAATTTAATTTGTGGTTAAAACCCTGTATGATCTTAATACAACACATGATGGCAGTGCCAGAGATTGATGAGAATAAAGTTAGGATAAGCACATATAATTGTGAAAAAGCAGAAAGAATCTTTCTTTTTAAAACAGTTTAAACACTTCTGCAGAGTCTTCATGTTTGCCACTGTGTGGAAACCCTACAAAGAAAAATTGCAATGCAGAACTATAGAACATTAATTACTATTTATGGCTTAAAACAAATCAACAGGTTATTGAGACCTAAAGTTGGAATGCCTATTTTATTGACTTCATATATATTATATGCTTCAGCTAGAAAAGACATTTGGTGGCCTAGAAATTTCTCTATATATTCAATATAGTTATTTCACAGTGATACTTTCGATACAAACTGATAAAAAGATTAAAAAAAAGAAAAGGAAATTATTCTAAATAGTACTTTCTGTGATGTCTCCTGATTTGCTTTTATTGACACTTTTGATAACAAGGGCGAAATAAAAACACAAGAATTTAACTAAAGTCTATCTCTTCCTGTCCTTCTTACTTCTTTTGGACCAAATGAGGGTCTAACTTTTTAAAGCTTACATTATGTCTTGAAAAGGTCAGGCAACAGCTGTGTGCTAATAGCAGAACAACCAAATGGCCAGTATAAAACATTAAGTTATTAAGACAACTTTAAAATAAGAAAATAAATATGTAATTAGCTAGTTTACCAAATAAAATTAACAATACCAAGAAATAATTGTTTATTGAAAATAGAGGTGTTTCAGATCACCTCTGAAAGCTTTTAGTGGTATTTCCTAAATCAGATAGATTTTAAGGTGTTTGATAAAATTATTTGACATTTTACTCATACAGTAATAAAAAAGAAAAGTTGAGCATTCTCAAATGGGTTTAATGACTGAGGGTACCTCATCTGAAAGATTTGAAAGACAGTTTTTTTCCAGAAGAAAATAATTAACTGCAATCTTTTACATAGTATTTATTCCTCTAGGTTGTCTAACACTGTACATCTAAACCCCAACATATTGGGAATTATTTTTTTAATGCTAACCTGCTCCTAAAAAGTAAGCAGCCAGAGGATGAGAGTTCCCTTACACTGGTTACTTTACAGATTTCAAGTACTCCCTAGAAAATATAAAGAAATTTATTGAGTGTTTCTTTACATGCCAAGGAAAATTAGAATTAACACCAAGTCTTAAAATAACAGCAGCAGTTCACACTTACAGAGGGTCATTAGGATTTGCTAGGTTGAATGTCTTGTCAAGCACACCAGATACATCCAATTAAGCTACAACAATTTACTTCAACAATTGCACTGAGACAAAGAATAAGGAAAACTAAAATAAAAATATCTATGAAGTAAATTAATTTGCAATATTGTGGATTTGATCCCAGGTGCGTTCGGCAAAACACCAAGATCTCTGTGCTGTATGAGCACTTGTCACACCCCTTAAATTGAATCAACTGGTAGGTTTTAAAGCTCATCTCTTTAATCTTTATTGCACCAGACAGCATTTGGAGACCGTAACTATTTATGAATCTCTAATTCCGTTTAATCAGTCTAGCTGATGAATGATGGTGAGCAATGAGAAACAAATGACAAAGAGAAAGTGAAACAACTGGAACAATATACTCATTCTTTTAAGCAATACTATTTCACAACTATTGTCAAAAATACTCTTAATACAAAGGAAGAGAGAATCAGGTAGGGTCAATGTTGCCCTTTTTTAAAAAAGCTACACTCTTGAAAATGTCATCATATAGAAATCATCATAGGCCACGACATCAGCTTGCCATGGCACTGACTGTGTAAAGGTGTGGATGAAAAACTGCAGAATTTCATGAGCATACTAGGACTTCATGTTACACAAAGCAAGAAAAAGAGATTCACAAAATTCCCAAACAAAATCTCACTCAGGAAGCAGAGCGTTTTTCTTGGTGAAAATATCTCTTTCAATCACAGATATAACTTGATCTGTAGAAAGGAGATATTGGCTATGACCTGGCTTGATGAATTTGCTTTTTGTCAGGAATCAAGATACAGTGGTGGTTACTAAATGTTCTGATTCCCTGCCCTAAGAGGATTTGTTGTGATGGCAGAAGTGTCCACTGCTTCTTTATCTGCTCAGTGGAGCTGTCCACCCCAATACTATAACCAGCATTCCTCAGCTAACAGCTGCCTATCCCAGAGTATTTACATAAATCACCCCTCACCATTTATGTCAGCGCACCGTGCTCTAAGACTGTAGCAACCCACGCCTTGCTCAGTCCTCCTGCAGGCCACAGCACAGCTAGCAAGGAAGCTGTGCCAGCTGCCGTGGGCAGGAAGAGTGCCAGCTGCCAGGGTTATTCAACACCTGAGAGCATGAGTCAGCCCTCCCCCATGCACAGATTATTTAGCACAACCCCGGTTTCTTCTCATTTTATAAGAGTGATTGAGCACCTTTCATAACATGTTCTTTAGCTGAGGTATGCTACAAAGGTGCACCTCAGACCTGTTTCACCAACATGAATTTACCTGCTTCACCAACTTTAAGAACTTAGCTGCAATGCCTACTTAATACTCTAGCAAGTTCAAAAAAGGTTAAAATATTCCTCTGTTCAGTCCACAATGTTTGGGGAAAAATATGAAAGGGATTTGATTTTCCTGTATCTCAGACAGATCTGTCAAATACTTAGACAAGAGGATACAGTAGCAACTCCAATAAATCATCTGAATTTTGTCATTAAAATTGTTTAAGTCTGGTAATGGAGAATAAAAATTGCCACAAATTGAGATCAAAGGCATGCTGAGCTACCAGAACAATATGAATAATTGTTCCTTTCTTTTTTGTCTTACTATGTAAAAAGAAGCTTGATCTTGTACTCAGTAATATTTCTTAACAGCATGTGACTAGACGCCATCCCAGTTTGCTGACCCTTTTTTGGCAAGTATACTGACTGAGTCTTCAGGCACTTCCAATTTTATAGGAAGAAACATTAGGAGAGAGAAGCAGTAGCGAGCAAAGAGTGTTTTGAATATGTTACCTATTAGAGTTTTATTTGCCCTAATCATCTAGATACATAACTACTTGCTGTAACTGATATTAATGCCAGTGTACACTGCTTGGCAGTAGATTCACAAACACTAGTATCTTAATACTATATTCTTATTCTCACATCTGCAGCTCATGGATACAAATCACTAATTAGAAAATTTCAAAGTACTGAGTTAGTGGTTCAGCTGTATTATGAAGTCATATTTTAATAATTAACTTGTATCAAACGCAGGTTAAATAAATTAGACATGATGAAAAATAATTATAGTTTAAGACTTCAGCAGACCAAATTATTCTTATGGGAAGGAGGGATCCAGCTGTAAAGCTTTTGACATTTTTCTGAACAATGGTCTGTAAACAAGCTAGAGAAGTCTGATATCAAGGGGGGGTATAACGCTGGCTGGAATATTACATGAAGTTAAGATGGAGAAGATGCTTTTTAAACTTGCAGTTGGAGAAAACACTCCTAAATGACATTAAGACAAGCCTGGAGCTCATAGCAACTTTAAGCCATTATACAAGAGATCTGGAAAGGGAAATGTGGAATTACTTGATGTCTTAAGATGTGCAAAAGCTGGTAAAGACTGGAACCAGTGATGGGGTGTTTGTGCTGTGGAAAGAGCTCTGGCTCTTATTTGGAATCACATCCCAACCAACCATGTGCTGAACATGGCAGCTGTTGAGAAGCAGGGAGGCACCATGCTTAGGTAGCTAAGTGGAAGGAGAGGCTATCAGATACATGAATTAGCTCTTGCACTGGCTCAGCAGAAATAATGACTCATCTGGACAAATATGCCCTAGTTTTGGGGCTATCAATTTCAAGAATGATGCAGACTAGCTGAAAAGAATCTCAAAGAGCAGTGTGATCAAAAGCCTAGAAAAAACTATTTACCAGGAAAGATTAAATGAATTAGGTGTTTTCTAGCCCACAAGAACATAGAACGGAGAGGGGACATAATAACAGTCTCAAATTATATAATAGATTTCTTCAAAAAGTAAAAGGAATTTCTTTTCTATGGCCATAGCGAAAAGGAAAAACGTTAATATCCCTTACTTGCAATAAAAAATACCTGGTTTAGCTATGACTAAAAATGCTGCCCCAAGTTCCTACATTTCTTATATTAAGGATGCAGAAGCAATACAGTTCCTAGAAGGCTGTGAAATTTTTATTTGTGCAGGTTTTTAGAACCAAGTTAGATAAGCATATATTAGCAATGATATAGGAATAGCTGTTTTTGTCTTAGGAATACATTAGACATCTTTCTGAGATCCCTTGCAGTCCTATGGGTCTATGATAATCAAAACTTATCTCTCATTCATTGCTGATATGTAACCTCTCAACTTCAAGAAAGTCATGTGTCTCTGATAACCAGCTGTTATATTTCAAATATGCTTTTTTAATCAGTGCCTTTCTGGGATGATCTTCCCATGAACTGTTTCAAGATGTAATGCATTACACTCCAAAATATCCTTATTGTTTACAAAGGCTCAGTAACACTTCACTTTCTAGTGCACTAATGCTGTCATATGAGACTTTTGTAGATACTGCCACCTGAATTTCCACATATATGACTATCCACTTTATTTCATTTAATGTGTTATGTTTTGACTGTGTGCTCTTTGGGGCAGGGTTTATAATTTAGTTTTTAATTTCAACAGTGCTAAGTACAATAAAGTCTCCGTCATCTGTGAATGTTAGCTGCCATGGTAGTACAAACAACACTGACACAACGTGCTAACAAACCAACACAGCAGGGTGCCATGGGAAAGAACTGAAGATTAATTTCAATGTGACTGGCCGTGTAGCAGAAAGTGTTTGCAGTTGGTTTGGTGTCACTTTTGTCTGGGCTCTTTCCGTGGAAAATCCTGCGTCAGCACTGGATGCTGGTGGGTAGTGCACAGTTCCTGCTCACCCAGAGAATATACGTCCTTATTTATCTGGATCTTCCTGAAATGACTTGTGGACCCCCAGAAAAATCCTTCAACTGCCCCTTCTGTTTGACCTGGCTTTATTTCATCAATGATGGACTTTTCATAGCTATGCTCTCCTTTTTTTTTTTTTTAATTTTAAACTTATTACAGCCTTTGTAAATTATTTGTATTTTGCAAAGTAGACTACAACAAAACAACATTAATGATAAAGGATTATATAGACTTTGGAGGGAGATACTGAGTATATTTCAAACTTCTGGTTAAAGCTGGTTATAATCCAACCTTCCCCCAAAGTGATTTGATCACATGAGGCATCAGCCAGGCTAAGGAACAGTTCTTTGGCTGGAGAGATTTTCTATCATTTGGCTTTGACTATTTTGGAGTTGTAGAATTTACATTTGGCAGATATACCCATAAATCTCTTTCTAAAGTGCCTGAAAACACATCTTTCACACTCTTCTATTTAAATTGCTTTCTGCCTCTGTGAGTGCAAGGGAACCATCATGATTATTCTCTGCTTCAGATTTTCTTCCAGCTGTGTATCAGTATCCCCGAATCCCACTTTATGGGTGAATCCTCTCTTACGGGTTGTGTTAACTAAAATAATATCCATGCTGGCTCAGAACAAAAGTCCGTTTCATTCACTGCTTCTAACGGGGTTCTACAGCAGACCTACAGTGGCACAAGAACATGACAGGAACCCATAGAATAAAGTCCCCTGTTGCAAGGATCTGCAGCTCAGAGACTTTGAGAGACAAAGGCAATGCCTTTCAAAAGTAGCCTAGGAGCAGATTTTATTATGTTGTCCTATACCTTAAGAAGAGTATAATGGGTGCTTTTACAGATAATTTTACATGCAATTTTAGAGGCAATAAATTAAATATATTTGGGGTCATTCCTGTAATGAAAGGCGGTCTCAAAACTTTTTTTAACTACCTTATCCCATTATGATTCAAAAGTAGACAAGAAAAAGTAGACAAGCAAAGGGCTCAATGATAAGGAAGGCAGTAAGACAGAGAGCTGTTCACTGCAGAGCCTACAACCCAAACAGGAGGTGACTGTCAGAAGTACAGAATTTCCACATGCAGTGTGCCCTCTTCTTGGGAAATGAACATGGTACACTCAGGAAGTTCACTGAGCACTATATAAAAGTATTTTATTCTGAATAGAATAAATAGCAAACACAGCTGACTGAGGCATTTGTGAGCAGTAATATCTGAAGATGGAATGTGGTGATTAACGGAAAGCTGCGTTCATGAGTAATAAAACCTGTTCTGTTCACTTTTACACATCAGTGACCTAGAAAAAGGAATTTGCAAAATGGCCATAAATTTGGTGGTTAAAGAAATCTGGGCAAAGGATAGTCTAGCAATACGAGAGTTAAAATTACAACAAACAACAATTTAGCTGGAAAAGGTATGTGGGATAGAAATCCATGTACAATTCAGCAGTAAATATGTGACATGGAGAAAGCTAAGAATAAACAAATTATAAACCTGAAATACCTTTAGAACAATATATATGAATATAGGAAGCATGACAGAAAGCCAAAAATAAAAGTCTCATATCTATGTGCATCTATAGCAAGATAAATTATCTAGAAATAAACAAAAGAGGTGTAACCTCACAAAGTTACCACACATACCTGTTTCAACGTACTTAAAAGCCAGGCAGAACAGGCGCATCATTTAAATGCAGTAGTTATCTATTCATTTTCCTGTGAAGTATATATTCCCTTCCAAGTGTAAAGCTGACAAACAGGGCCAAAGGCTGAAAGCAGGAATATGTGTTCCCATAGGTGCACACTTACCCACAGGGTCTGTAGGTAAACACAATATAGCTTTCCTCATCGCTGCGCTCGATGAAGGTGACGCACGTGTACTTCTCCCAGTGCCGCATGGCCTGCTTGAACATGGCGCGCTGCGTGCCTGGAACAACAATTGTAGGAGATGAAACCAGAGATTTCTCCTAACTGCAGCTTCCTTCTAACGATCAATTCTAGGAATATAGGCCTGGAAGCAGCCAGTGAATCATGAAGACCTGTGTTTCCCGGCAGTTCCATGTATGGCAAGATTCCAGCTAGAGGGTTACTCAGGCCATCAGTTTGTCATAACACATGTGCCTGCAAGGGGGCTAATACTGCCTGCCACACCCCAGTAAATATAAAACCTAAAATAAAGATCATGACTATGTTACACCAGAGGAAGACAGCAGAAGAAATACAGTGTTGCTTATGTGCCTGCATCAGCATAACATTTGCTAAGCAATTTCCCAGATGAAGCTATCAAGTGAGGGAGAAAAAAAAATAAACAGAAAAAAAAGATCAAGCAAAATTGAGTAACCCTACATCATAGCTATCTATCTAGTAGAAAGACAAAGAAAGCTCAAAAAAAAAAAATTCTACAGCCTTCAAGTCTGGAGACCAGTTTCATCTAAGTCATATAAATAAGCATACCAGTAAAAATATTTTATTAAAATAAGGCTGTTGTGAACAGGGACCAGTCCCCCCCTTCTTTGCATCAAAATATTTCAGAAAGCAAATGATTCATCAAAAGTGGGAAATTCAGAATTTGGTAAAACACTAAGCACTCCTAGATATTTGCTTTAAAAATGAGAAATACATCCAGAAAAGGTCAGAACAACCCCTAGATCTAGAAGCAACCAGGCCAATTCTCAGCACAGAACACAAAGCCAGTTAGTATACAGTATTTCAGAGAGCAGAGCAATGTAACTTCACTGCGTGACAAAAGACAAGGCTTATTGACATAGAAGCAGCATGTGAGAATATAGCTGTATTGCTTCTGAGCTGAAAATCCACAAAGAAGAATTTTCTTTGGCAAGAATTTGCTAGCAGAAATACACTCACCTTGAAGGTCACAACATAAGATAATTAAACAAACAAAAATTCTAACCTTTTTAAAATTTAAAGACAACAAAACCTGAAAGTTCATAAAAATAACAAGTTCAAATCACATCAGATTCTAAAAAAAATAAAGGTTATTCCATCCCACCTTGCCCTTTCCTTCTACCTTTAAGTAGTGTTTCCTAAGCTTTGGAATTTATCTTTCATTATGAAAAAGGCAAAATCTATGGTGCTTTCATTCAGTTTACTACGATTATTTCATAAGACAGTAATCCTAAAGCAAAGGTCACATTTGGTACAGCACTATGTAAGTACCCAAACTGAAAGCTTGACTATAGCTGTCAGTTTGAAAGGAATGACTCTGGTTTCTCCATATACACACAATGCGTGAGCATTTGGCTCCCTGTATTATCATGCACAATAAATGTTGTTTCATATTTTTTCCCTTCTCTCTTTGCTTTCCTTGCTGCATTTTTGTTACACATTATCTCTTAAATCCACATCGATATTGATCCATTTACATTTTTCAAACATAACAAATGTTTTAAAGTTTTTCTACAGTTTTCTGCTAAGAATTCTATATATAGTGTAGCCAGTCTTTCTTCTTGTCACATGCAATGTGTGTGTACCCATCTGCAAACCAAACTGAAGAATGACAAAACACATTTGAGTCAGCTTGTTGAGTGAAATCAGTTTAGAAGAATACACGTCACACTAGTTAAAATGGAGATATTCTTGTGCTAAATATACCGCATTAAAAAAAATTCCTTGATATGCTGTTACTTAGGCTCATGGAAACAAATGTGCAACAAGAAATATTAGGTAAAGAAATAGAGCTTTCCCTCTCTAAAACGTTGTTACCCATTTTTTATTATGTAGCTTGCCTTTGAAAACAATTAAGTATGACTAATATTTTCAACACAGATGTAGTTCAGGCCTGTTCCAACAGAAAGTCTTCTATTGACTTCCATAGCATGACTTCACTTTTAAAAATTAAAAAAAAAAAGAAAAAAAAAGAAAAAAAAGAAAAAAAAGAAGGGCGATTTTAAAAAATTATCTTTCCTCTTTTTACTCAAAGCACAAAGCTTACCAGTGAAATTTCCACCTATTACATACGGAATGACACCACCTGGCCATATTCTTTCTGTTCGCGATGTAGCAGCTCTGGGAAATCTGTTTTTCTCATTTTTCCCTGAGAATTTTACAGTAGTTCTTCCTTTAGATGTATTATTTTGCTCAAAACCTGCAATGATAATTAAAACACTGAATGAGATCATGCACATGTGAAAAAAGAGAGCAATTATTTCCAGTAGGTCAAACTCAGATTATTTCTTTATGCCCTCTCAAAGTAGGACATCGCTGTTATGTGACAGTCTATTGTTACATAGTTTTCTGAGAAAGACTTGAAGTCTGAGTCTTCATTTTTTGAATATATCTAGAGTAATAATCTTGCACATATGTTTATCAACTGGAATGTGCATTGCATAAGTGCATCTAAATTTTCTCATTTAATAAAAATCTTTAAGAAATCACACTCCCTGTGGTTTTGGTGGTGGTTTTTGGATTCCTTTTTTTAGTTTTGTTCTGGTTTTTTAAAATAAATGAAGATTTTTTCCAGTAAATAATGACAGATTTTACACAGAGACAAAGGAATCAAGACATTCACCATCCCTTTCATTTGTATTGTACGATCTGGAAAAAGCAAGTACATGGCCATCTTTAAAGCACTGGACAGTAAGAAATCATACATTTTTTGTAGACTAACATTTGGAACCCCACAGGTAGGTATTACTCATGGCTGGAATTTCTTTACAAGAGAAAAATGTGTCTACCATTTTCAGGGATACTACCACCATGCATGCCATTACAGGCAAATCTTTCTAAATCAGCTGAAATCTACGGTGAGAACAGAAAAGGATAAGAACTCGTACGCCAGCACAGGTGCTTCTTCTGAACAATTGGTAAGTCAGTTTGCAGATCCGGGCAATTGATCAAAATGAATCACTCGAAAGGTGGTTAAGAAATCCTACTCAGTGCAGCTGAGGCCTTATTCCTTGGGGAAGACTACATGTTCCCTCTGAGAATCCCCTGTGGTGCCAGCTGCACTTAAGTGTTAATGACTATGTCAGCATCAGGGAGGATTCCAGGGCAGAGCCATGGTAAGGAATGTTGGCATAGCCCCAAGGCTGCGAGAGCAGCGGTAGGAAGAAAAGGAAGAAGCTACAGCACAAGGCAGGGAGAAAGCTCTGATATATGGCAAGAAAAGCCTGTCTTTGTGACAACCAACGTGAAACTTAAATTATATTGGGAATTACGCAGAATAATCCAGGGTTTAAAAAAACCCCAAAACAGGTAAAGCAAATAACATATCCTTGCAATTAAATGAGTGTGCAAATGAGAATTACACAACAATTTCCTCACAAAATGTCTACAACATAGGCAGATACTTTACAGAAAAAACTATTTTTATACTTAGTATGCAGTCATTACTGAACCACATTGCATTTTTATCTAGACATTTTACCATTCCAAATTCTTTTTATTGGTGCTCTTTAGAGGTCTAAGCAAGAAATTTATTCCAAATTGTACACAAAAGATGACAAGCATTTATGCAACAGTAAAATTTTAATTCTCCTTTAAAGAATGAAAGTTATGTATCAAAGCACATCTGCAAGGGCAGTTACAATGCTCTGATTAACACAATGTGGTGTAATTACAATGATTTCACATATTTTCCTTTTTGAGATTGAGGTTTCACACTACATTAAAGTGATGACTTCTTGCATCAAATATAGAGAGTGAACTCAGCCAGAATTAGGGGGGATTCCACTTCTATAGCCTGCTCAATTCAACTACATTCACACTGACAAGAGCATGATTAGTAGAAAAACATGCTTGTTCAGCATAACACACCACAAATGCTTCAAACACTGTATGAATCATCAGAATGCCCCACCTGGATCCAGAAAAAAAGTAAGAAACAAACCAAATTAGCAGCTTTGCAGTACGCTCGACTTGCAATGAATAAACACTGTATTGATATTAGTTAAGCTGATAACCATGTACACAGCCATAAAACAAAGCTAAGCAGTTTTCATATGACATTTAAAACGATGTATTTTAGCTTTCAGATTTCATGCTGGAAGAACTTAAAGAAAACTGAACAAAGAGCTAATCTCTTCATTACTATTCCTGCACTATTTATTTTATAATTTGTTTATGCCAATAGTAATACAGAAAGGCTTTAAAGTGTTAAAGTACTATCACCATTAATGTTCATGNATCTTCTTATCCTCTCTATAAGCTGATAGAGGGCACCACGTTTTTTTGACGTTCCATGCTCTCCAAAGCCACCTTTAAAACGAAAAGAAAAAAAAGAAAGGAATTTTCAAAACTTAAAACCATGGAATCTTACATGACAGCAACTATATTAGCCTAGAGAGGCATCCTAAAGGAAGCTTCATATTCCTCGATAATTTCCATTAAAACATTCCAAGTATTCCTGACAATGCAA